>WBNO01007552.1:25900-92256 GCA_013400575.1 Peucedramus taeniatus | reverse complement strand
AATAAGTCACTTCATGTGTTGGTTCAAAAAGCTTCACTTTTTACTTGGAAGAGGAGATGAAAATACTGTGATTTTTAAGGGGTTTCTTGTTTGTTTTCCTTTTGCAGACTTACACTCTTCACCACAGGTCATATACATAGCTTTTATGAAAAACTATGATTTTAGAAGTACAGGCAGTCAGCACTGTTAAAAAAAAGAATTACTCTTGCTGTCTTTTCCTGACATCCTCTTCATCTTTATCTCCATTTTTTGTCAAGAGAACTGCTGTTTTTATAAATTCTGATAAATGCTGTGCTTTTCATGTCTACATACATACTAAGCTGCTCAACTTTTATACATGAACCNAACCAACACATTCTGAATAAGGAATACTTATTAGATTTTCAAGGAGATGTTAAAACTTATTGCATGATTTAAACTCTTGTATTTTATATTGCCATAGGACCATTTTCATAGAATGGTACAGCTGACAACAGAGGCTAGGAAGGCCTACAAAGATATGATAGCAGCTTTAGAGGAAGAAGCTAAAGCAGGACTAAGAGAAACCCAACCCAGCATCGTAACTCCTGAATCTGAAGAAAATGGCTTGTTAGAAACTTGTAAAACATCTTCCAAGGACTCAGATGAGGATGTACCAAATTACAGTAAGTATTTACTGACTTTTTGTTCCATTTTCAGTTATAGTGCTCATCAGTTCTGTGATTTTCACTGAAACAAATGACATCTGTAGTCATTAGTAAGGAGCGAAGGTGGGGGCAAATTCTTGGGTTTTTTATAAATCTGAAGTCCGTTTTTTCTGAGAAAGTATAAAAGAAAGTTCCTCTCTGAAGTCCACAAATGGCAGGCTGTACTCACTGCTTTGCTTAAGGAGCTCCTAATCATATTTCTATTTGTGTAAAAAATCATTTTAAGATTAACTGTGGATGCCCATACTCTATGACTATGGTAGACTTTTGTATTGAAGCCTACTGGAGATGCATCTTCCTGTCCACAAGCACTCGTTGGTAGAAACATTTTCCTCCAGCTCTGTTCTTAAGTCAGCAGACAATGCAATGTATTGCAGATACAAAGTTTTGAAAACTTACAGGTTTAAGTTGGAACCACCTTTAGGGTTAGTCTTACTTGAGTAGGGTGCTGGACACAAGGAGCTCAGTGGACCCCATC
The DNA here is from genome assembly GCA_013400575.1 of Peucedramus taeniatus. Classification (NCBI taxonomy): domain Eukaryota; kingdom Metazoa; phylum Chordata; class Aves; order Passeriformes; family Fringillidae; genus Peucedramus; species Peucedramus taeniatus. The sequence continues at coordinate 91,092 of WBNO01007552.1, read as the reverse complement.
ACTCTACAGTTACGCTTTTGTGTGTCATCTGATGTTGCATAATGTAAATGCCAGCATGCCTTTATGTCAGCTTATCTCAGCACTTATTTTGAAGCAGAAGTAAAAAACAGGGTTGACTTTTCATTTTAAGTTTTTCCTCAACTATTATATGGTAACATGTTGTTGTTGCTTTTTCTTTGTTTTTTTTTCCTTTCCAATATTCCCTAGTTAAAGTCTGGAAGAGAAAACTTGAAGAAGAATATAACCCCTATGCACTAGAACTGGAAAAGAGTGCAGCTGCTGACATGGCGATACTGAACGTGGAAGACCATCAGTAAATCCATATCCAGCTCTATTGGGCTTTTAATTTTTTTCTGTTAGATCCCTAGGAACAAGGTAGCAAAAATAAGAATCTAAAGAAATACCTGAAGTTAGCTAAGGAAACTGTTCTGAATCCCTTTAAGCAAAATATACAGTGGAGCAAATGAGGCACTAGTTAATGTTTCTATGTTCTATGTGTTTCTCTGCTTATTATAGCAGATGACAACACCAAATTGCTGTAGCCCCAAACCACTTGAACTGGCTTGGCATACTTTAATGATTTTATGGACTAGCACTGATTACTTGGGGTAGAATATACCAAAAGAATCTGATAGAAAAATAATTTTCTTCTGGAAGAGATTCCTTGAGCCAGAAGGGGCTAAAGGAAAGTTGCCCTTAATTTTTAACTCCTGTATAAAAAACTTCAGCTGTTGTTTGACTGCAGGTTTGTTCTTAGTTTCTCTTCTAAATAAGCCTGCTCAGAAGGGCAGGCTGCTATCAATGTCACTTTGTTCTAGTCAGCAACAAATTAATTGGAGGCAGGTTGCTTGATTTAAACTAATTAAGGAAGGCCATGATGACAAAGTTTCTAGTTAGCTCTTCTGTATTGTTCTTTGGGGATCATACATCAGGTGTGAAGGAGATAGCACAGACTACAAGGGTCTGAAATTCCTGAAGTGAATGTGCTCTGTTTAAACTTTTTATAAATTTGATGTTTATGTTGCTACTGAGAGCAGTTTATCATACATCCTGCTTTGAAGTTAAAGGATATTGCAGGACAGCAAATGTGCCAGCCTACTTATCTGTACCTTCTCCTTGCTGAGACTCCTCATTCCTTCAGTTTGGGGTTGTGTTGGTATATACATCTGTGAGTTTTTGAGCAATCTCAGTTTGTATCTAAATAGAAAAAATTTATATCTTATAAGAAATGAAGTTTGTATCCTAGAGGAAATAAAATTTTAAAAACAAAATGTGCTTATAGTAGTGGTGGAGCACCTGAGTGGGAATGGCTTACAGACACACTTTTGAGGACAAGCCTAAAGAAAGTAACTGGAGGGATGCACATGTACCTTGTGTCAGCTTTTCTGAAAGGTGATACAGATGCCATATGCTGCTCAGCATCTCTAAGGTGTGTCTGCAAGTGCTTCACCATACTGAACATTTGTAGTGCAATACTTTGGAAAATAGCTGCCTTGTGATGATAGAAGTGATATAAAAATCTTCAAATGATTTTGAAATGCAAAGAGTTTTGTAGGCTATAAATTGTATAAAATCTGTTACAATACATTGATTCTATAAAGAATGCTTGTGACTTAAGTAAGCTTGTCTTGTGGGAATTTAGTCATACTTGAAATGTCACTTTTGGAAGTTGGCCTCATGACAATGGGAGCCAGCCTTAGGCTGAAATCCTAAAGTTATGATGATGATCATTTTTGTATTAGTTCCTTCTAATCTTAAAAGGAAATTGGGGGTGAAAGGTGCCAGTGACAAAACATGCTTTTGGCCAGCATATACCCTTGATGTAAAGGTAAGTTGTGATTTATTCATTTGTATCTGTGCCACTTGGATACACATCTGAAATTCTGGAACTGATAAACCCAGTCTTTGCATGGAATGAGGACCAGCTGGTAAAGAAGTTTGGATTTTGACCATGTTTTCTATTTTGTCTTACTGTAGAAAAACATAAAACTTTAGAAACATTATAGGCTGTTCACAATCTTAGGGACTTTATTTCTAGTTCTTAGAGAGTATAAAAAAAATTTAGTATAAGTTGTCACAGCCATGGTTACTAATGCTGGTACACAGATTTTTCTTTTTTTTCCTCCCCATAAAATTGAACTAAAAAAAATTTTTTACTACTTACAGTAATTTCCTGCAGAAACAAAGCAAAGCTTAGCTACATTATCCATAACCCTGAACCCTGTCTTACTTTAAATTCCCACTCAGCTCCATAGAACTAAATTTTGGAGCACAGAACTAAGTGTGCTCCAAATCAGTTGAACAAATGAAGGAGAGACAATTCAAAAGTCTTTTTATATTTGTCATGTGAACAAAAAAATTATGAGAACAAATGAGAAAAAATTATCTCTAGTGGTGTCAGAAGTCTGCATCAGCGTTAATGAAATGCCTATGTGAAAAGCAGGGAAAATGGTTAAGAAAAGTAGAAAAAAGTTTTCACCCTTCATGTGTGACAGGATGGTCTGATATTGAAAAGAAAATCATTCAAGTCTTAGGATGAGGAGACTGCTTTCTTTAAACACTCTAGTTTAAGTCTCACCAGTTAGGAGAGAACTTAGGGATGAGTATGAAGCTTTCTGATACTGCTCGAAGCAGCTCTCTGCCTGGGCTGATTGATTATTAGCATCTTACTTGCTTCCAGATTGTTGAAATCCATTGAGCATAATACAGCATATACATAATACAGAAAATTTAATTTATACCTCAGACTTTCATTTCTTAGATGCAGAAGGATGAAACTCTGAGCAGTAATGCAGTAGAACACTTTTACTGTGGACAGTGTAGGTCCTCACATTTTCAGTCTGATCATCACACTTGATCATTGTAAGGAATGGTCTTTGAATTCATTCAGCATAGAATTTTTAAACTACATTATCTCAAATATATAAGAAGAATTTGCAAAAACTAAAGAGTCTTCTTGCATACTTTGTGTTTTAAGCATTAGTCAGAACTTCTTTATTTGGTATAGAAACTTTATCACTGTAATGGTTTAAGCCCAGCCAGCAACCAAGCACCACCCAGCCTCTCACAGTGGGTAAAAGGGTAAAAGCCAGAAAACCGTGGGTTGAGATGATGACAGTTGAATAGGAAAAGCAAAAGTCATGCACACAGGCAAAACAGAAGAATTCATTCATTGCTTCCCATGGGCCGGCAGGTGTTCAGCCATTTCCAGGAGAGCAGGGCCCATCACACATAATGGTTACTTGGGAATACAAATTATATCACTCCATACATGCCCCGCTGCCTTTATATGCTGAGCATGATTCCATATGGTCTGGAGTTTCCCTTTGGTCAGTTGGGGTCACCTGTCCTGGCTGTTTTTCCTCCGAACCTCCTTTGCGCCCCCAACTTCCTTGCCATTGTGTCAGTGCAAAAAGCAGAAAAGGCCTTGGCTCTGGGCAGGCACTGCTCAGCAATACCAAAAACATCTCTCCATGAACCCTGTGCTCAGCACAAATCCAAAACAGTCTCATACCAACCACTGTGAAGAAAATTAACTAAAACCCAGCACAATTACCAACGGAAATACATTTGAACAAATGAGCTTGCTGACACTAGAAAGGAATGCTCTTCAAAACACTGGCAACATAAGGGTAAAAGAAAAATAAGTGTACAAGTTGAAATGCCTTTAAATAAATGTGATCCACATCCTAATTTCTAAATCTTATGCCAAGATCCTTAAGCACAAAATTATCTGGTTGGCTTAATGAACTCAAAACAGAAAACATCATATTACATTCTTTGAACAGCACAAATCTTGCTGAGACTACTTTTGTTCTTTATTAAGCTGAAATAGCTGACATCAGAAAACCAGAGACAGTTGCAGCATGGGATGGGTGGCCTCTCTTGTACCATGTAACTTAGCTTAGTTATTCTTTGGTGCAGTAAGAATATCCCCTTCCACTTCATGCTTGAGGTGATTCTCCTGAATATCAGTTAAAATGTCAGCACTAATGCTTGCAAAGACATCTCCAAATGCTATAATATTAAGAGTAACAGGTACTCTTAAATTGCATACATTTCTCCTTCTAACCTGTTAATTCCTTGGTCCATTAGAGGCTGTTTCTCTTGTTGCAGGTCTCCTGAAGAAAAATTTCAGAATGATGTGTTAATACCACTCTAAAAATGAAAATGGGGCTTAAGGTTGCCTATACTAACTCTTCCACAGGCAGCAAGCACGTATTATCTAAGGTTTACAAAAGTGATCTTAGTTCTAGCTGTTGGAGAAAAATATTTAGAGATGGGTATGGACTTCTTTTTTTAAAAAAAAGAAAAGGGTCAGCTTTTATGGACAGTACCATTTTTGAAGTCCAGTAGTCCCTGCAATCCAGTTAGTCTATAGATGTGATGAAATTTATCTGTTCCATTCACTATACACAGACTGTTTTGGGCAGGAGCAGAACTACTGACTGATGAGTGGACTGAAGGAATAAGCTGACACAACTGCAATGAATGAAATTCATCCATAGAACAGACTTTACTGCTGAGTGTGTCAGGAACGATGACATGTCCAGGAACACTGATCCTTTTGTTACATTAATACATGCAGTTGCAGAAGTGCAAGAGGCAGTCTGTAAAAGTCTTACCCATGTTTTCCTCCAGTTTTGCATCATCTTGTCATGTTCGCTGATGGCACTTCTCCAGGTATCAAATTCTTTGGTCCACGCATCCTGACCAGTACTACCTGAGAATGGAAATGGGATGATTACATAACCATATAATGGCAGAAGTCAGTACCTGATCAGATTCAGGACTGCCTGTCCTGCAGAAAGGGGGCTAGAAGGAACCCCCATCCTTCATTTTGCTCTACGTCCTTTCATGTTATTTGGCAGTAAGTTTTGTTGAAATGGTTATGTCTCCTACACTGTGCAGCCAACTTAAACAGGTTTAGTGCCATTATCTGTGATTTGAGGTCTAGAAAGTAGGATGTACAAATTAGTAGTTCAAACCCATCTAACAAACACAGGAATGCTCAGGTAGGTCATAACAAGCCTGGGGAGAAGAGGGACATGCTGGAGAGGACCAGTTAACATGATGGACATGTCCAGTTAGTATTTCCCATTTTTCAGTAATCATAGGATCACAGAATCAGTCAGGAAAAGACCTCTGAGATCATCACATCTAACCTATGATCCAACACTATTTTGTCAAACAGACCATGGCAGCCAGCGCCACATCCAGTCTTCCCTTAAACACCTCCAGGGACAGCGACTCCAGCACTTCCCTGGGCAGCCTATTCCAATGTTTAATTATCCTTTCTGTGAAGAAATCCCTCCTAATGTCCAACCTAAGCCTCTTCTGGCACAGCTTAAGCCTGTGTCTTGTCCTGGAGGAAGAGACTGACCCCTCCCACCTGGCTACACACTCCTTTCAGGTGGTTGTAAAAGAGTGATAGGGTCTCCCCTGAGCCTCTTGCAGGCTAAACAACCCCAGCTCCCTCAGCCATCATTTACAGGACTTGTGCTCCAGACCCTTCACCAGCCTTCCAGCCTTGTTGCCCGCTTCTGGACATGCTCCAAGCATCTCAACCTCACATTCCATCATCTTCCTAAACTGAGGGGCCCAGAACCCAACACAGAACTCAAGGTGAGGCCTCACCAGTGCCAAGTACCAGGTACCATCACTGCCCTGCTCCTGCTGGCCACACTATTCCTGATACAGGCCAGGATGCTGTTGGTTTTCTTGGCCACCAGGGCACACTGCTGGCTCATGTTCAGCTGGCTGTCCACCAGTACCCCCAGGACCCTTTCTGCCTGGCCACTGTCCAGCCACTCTGATCCCAGCCTGTAGTGCTGCAGGGGGTTATTGTGGCCAAAGTGCAGCCACAACACTTGGACTTGGTCCAAGGCCCAGAATTTGGTCTTGTTGAGGCTCATATTGCTGGATTTGGCCCATCAGTCCTGCCCGTCCATGCCCCTCTGCAGAGCCCTCCTACCCTCCAACAGATCTACACCAAACTTGGTATCATCCGTGAATTTACTAATTCACGGATGATACCAAGTTGATTGGTGTAGATCTGATGATTGAGAGACTCAATCCCCTCATCCATGTCATCAATGAAGATATTGAACAGAACTGGCCCCAGCACAGACCCCTGAGTGACACCACTGTGACTGGCCACCAGCTGGATGCAGCACCGTTCACCATCACCCTCTGGGCCAGGCCATCCAGCCAGTTCCTAACCCAGCAAAGAGTGCTCCTGTCCAAGCCGTGGGCTGCCAGCTTTTCCAGGAGTGTGCTGTGGGAGACAGTGGCAAAGGCCTTGCTGAAGTCCAGGTACACAACATCCACAGCCTTTCCTGCATCCACCAGTTGAGTCACCTGGTCATAAAAGGAGACCAGGTTGGTCGAACATGACCCACCCCTCCTCAACCCTGGCTGGGTCTGATCCTTCAGCCATCTGTAGATGCCATGTCATTTCACTCAAGAGTTCCTTATACTTCCTTCCATTGATAATTTAAGAAGGGCTATGTTACTGCATATTGATCTATTTGACAGCTTTTTTTGCAGAATGCAAGACTGATGGTGACACGTTTTCTATTTATCTTTTGGGACTCTAGCAACAGTCGTATGTTTTTAGAGCACAGTGAGAGCCCCCCTGTCTGTTTTATATCTACACTGGTTTGGTTGAGATGCTCTTAATTCTGCTTCTGAGACAGACTTCAGAGTAACTAGAGTGATGGCTTAACTCCCATGGCTTTTCTGTCCTTGAAAAAAAGAAGCATTGAGCCTTCCTTGACAGACTCACGTTTGGTATTAACCAGCTTAATTTTTCCATCATTGTGCCAAGAAAATCCCTGCTGTATCATATTCATTGCTGCTGCTGCCTTTTTAAAGATTATTCAGGCCTTCCCCACACCTAAGGGTAAGGTCTCAAGAGCTAGTTGCAGCAGGCAGTCTGGACACCCAAAAAATCCTGCAGCTGCTGAAGTTACCTAACTGCCCTCCTGCCTGCTTAGTGTACAAATGGAGCAGGGGAAACTGACCTTGCAAATTCAAATTTTAAGGAATTTACAAATCATGCAGTTTTAAAAATCCAGCATAGTGGGGGTTTCTTTTTACCATCTGACTTCCTTAAGTCCTTATATTTTTCTACATTACTCTGTAGAATTCCATCAGAGTACTTATTTGTAGCTCTCTATTACTCATCTGATTTTCAGGTTTTTTGCATTAGTTTATAAGGTTTTGGTTCAATTTCTAGATCATAACTGCTAATTTACATTAGTCCTTTGGGGGAGAGGGTAGAGGAAGGAGTTTTTATGCCTCTATAACCTCTTCATAAATGAAGTGCATACTAATACAGTAGGCAAGAGTTACCATCTTTAGATATGCACATTTTCTGGGTGAATATTATAGAGCTTTACTCATCTCAGGGTCAGGCCAAACATGGCATACTCCTGAAACAAGCCTACCTTTATCTTCCACTGTGATCAGCACTTCTGACGTTGTGTTCCCAACTTTTGAGATAAATGAACATTTGTATTCTGTGTTTTCTGATACTGAATCTTTCACCCAGCTGAGAACATGCACCCTGCCATCAAGCAGTATGTGAGATTGCTCCATGATGCATGCCTTCATCTTTTGTCCATTCTTCTTCCAGACAAAGTAGGAGTTATCCGGACCTGTAAAAATGCCAGGTTATTCTGTAAGAAACTAGATGAGTCTTTGAAAAGAAAACAAACCCCATCATGTCAAGACTAGGCTTTAAAACATAAATGGTTGTTTGAAATGTTTCTTAAGTTTCTTCAGCTGAAATTCTGGGTACCAAAAACCTGGGATAAAGAGGAGCTAGTATGGGAAATTTAGATTCAAGCCCAAGCTGTGGGTTTGTACTGAGGAATTCTGTGTGGATTCTCACAATGGGAACTTAGCACATGCGGTAAGAGCTGATGATGAACACCAGCACCGTCTGCCTGTGCGAATTCCTCTAGCACCAGGACACATTGCCTACTGCTGCCCAACCTAGGTCCTGGTACAAAGCTGAACCACCTGAGACATGCCTCGCAGGATCTGAAAAAAAGGCCAGGAGGGGAAAAGTTCAAGAACTCAGTGCATCAAAGATGCTGTAACCAGTAATGAAAGAGGCAGAATTGGAGAAAGCACAGAACCATAGTCACAGCAGGCACTTAAGCAAGACAAAACTTGAAAGAACCTTGGATCAACAACAAAGAGCAATCTATTTTTTTAGCTTTGTTACTATTATTTGTCTTAACCTGCAAGGGCAACATCTGAATAATTGAGAGATTGACAGTAGCCTGGAGGACAGAACAGCTGTTCCCAGAAAACTAGCTAGCATGGTTGGCTGAAGCACCTGGCAGCATCAGAACATTTCCATTTAAAACACAGACATCTGGGCCAAGCTAAGAACTTTGTAATTCTGATGTTTAAAACATGACTATTTCTCCCTCTGGGCCTAGGATCCAGACTAGCCTTAGCAAGAGAAGATTTGTGAAGACAAATTTGGGGTAAAAAGAAAACTAACTATGTCTGCAAATATGTATTGACAGAACCTACTATGGCTTTTACTGTGAGCACTTCGTATTGCAAGTTGATGTAGCATTTTTTCCTAGAAAAATACAATTCTGTCATTGCATTTTAGATAATCATGCAAAAAAAAAAAAACAACTAGTTTTTACATTTGTGCACATATTACATATTTGTACATAGTAGACATTTTTACGCTGTGTAAAAAGGAGATCATGGCAAATTCTTAACTGCTAAGTTTTATTTCCAGATCTCCTACAAATATGAGCACATAAATTAGCAGTAAGGGTAAGTGTGAATGATAAGAGGACATGATCTAGTTAAAGCATTGTAGAGTTTCTCTGAGGGAAGTGGCACAGACTGAAGGGTTGACAGCAGCTCTAACAAAGTGGAAAGGGCAAGCATACACTGGACTGAAAACAGCTGGTCTAGCACATAGTCTTTTTTATTTTTTTTTTCCAAAGGTGCTTTATGGATGATTGTACTCATTCTACAGTTAACAGCAGATAAATTACATGTCACTAAGTTCATGGGAAGTCTGGAACCAGTGACAAATTACTTCAGTAACCTAAAGCTGAAGCTGGAATTTCGACAAATGGGAGGAATGGTAAGTGCAAGCACAGCAAAAAAATCAAAAGCCCTAAGTGCCATTTTAGAGCCATGCAAGGAAGCAGCATGTTTAGTGCAGGACACATCCCTAAACTTACTTCAAATGTACTATTCACAACAGAGAACCTGCACTATTTTCTAGTGCTGAAGATCCCAATTGTGATGGAAAATTGCCAAAATTTCAGCTTCCATCCACAGTTCACTAAGAGACTAAAATGCAGTAATTTCCTTATACATAAAATTTTGCAAGCTGTGTTGGTTCAGATTGGCCCCTAATGAAGTGCAACTAAGCAATTTTACTCTTCCATTGTTTTTCTGTGCAGTCAGAAGCACTGGAAATCCCCAAAGATACACACTTATCCCCACTTACACTGGTTGACAGCAAAATTTAAATGCAAGCAGTACTCAGGGTTTTCCTGTTCCTGTTTCAGTGCAGCTTGTTTCCAATTTTCAGGCCTTTTACCTTCTCTACTTTGAGTTCATTTTCAGGATGGATCAATAGAAAAAAAATACACTGTGAAACAGTTTCATCTGCAAAAATTTTGAATCACATTTGTTAAATGCAAATTTTCTACAACTCTATGGTGAGAAATTCAGACTCAGATGTGATGGTTAGGAATTATTTTTTAAAGATAAAGGAAAATAATACAAACATATACTGTTGGGTTTTTTTACTGTCACTATAATACAAATTAATTACATGTCCAGTGCAACCTTTAAAATACAAGTTTCTGACCTGATCTACTTACTTTGCCATCCATGTTAGGAATGCTTGAAAGATTTTAAGAAAGTAATTTTATTAAAACATAATAATAAAGCAGAGAATTAAACGGCACACCAGGATAGGTACATAAGTAGCTATGTCTAAGCAGCCATGAAATATCTCTCAAACAGTTAACTTCAAAAACATTGCTTCAATAAACTACACTAGTTACACATGATTAAATAAAATCATCTTCGCCACCTTGATGATTTAGAAGGGGAACTAACAGTTATCAAACAAATACAAGAAACTTTGTGGCATTATCTGAACTACTCTTTTCTTTGCATAAGGCCTTCAAAATTTCCAGTGTCTCTGGAAGTGTTTGCTTCTTTCCCACACAGATTTCATTTTCTCTGTTTTCAGTAGTTTGAATGAAATTATAATGCCCAGGTAGTAACAGCCAGAGTAGTAATGGCCCAGGTGGTTTCTGACAGCAGAATGGGTTCTTTGACCTGTCAAATCAGGCTGGATTACAAAAACTATATATTTAATACCCAAGTGACTTTTTCTCAGTATTTTCCATGAAACAAAAAATTCAACCACCATTGTTAGCATAGAAACTCAAACCACTGCAACTGCTTGTAATCTTCCACCCACAGTCTGACTGCATTCACTGGGTTATTGGTGTAAATTTGACCTAAGGTTAAAAGAAGAAAGTAAATAAAACCAGACTTAAAGAACTGAAGTATACAGCTACAGATTCAGAGCAGCATGGGGATCTGCCCTGCTAAGCTGGACCAAATTAAGCATTTGCCATATACGCATCACATTCTAATAGACATATGGTTTTCAAGACAGCTTGGAGACACTAATTTAAAAGAAGTAGATTATGGATTAAGTAGAGCTCAGTGACATAAGGCAGGGGGAGCAAGAGGGAGCACTGGCCAAGCTGGCTCCTTGTGCCAAGTGCTGCCATGTGCAGAGAGCTGTGGAAACATTTCAAAAGCAACCCAGTGAAGCTGCATTGTAAAACCTGAGCAGTGCTACCACTGGTGGTGGGTCTCCCTCATTTCTAACCTAGCTCTTGAAGGGTAGCACTTGAATAAGACTTCCCTATATTCATGGAAACACTTCCAAGACAGGGGAGTTGGTACAAGAGCAGGAGCCATCAGAAAACCTACACCCCAGCTAATGATTTCTGCAAATTGACAACAAATTGAAATCCAGTGATACTGACAGGTATCGCAGAGAAAAATTCTGCCAGGGTAGCAAGAAGTCTTTTACACAAATTCCTATAATCTAGACAAGGAACTGCTACCAGAGGCTATCGACAGGGATGGAAAGTTCAGGTTTACAAAAAAAACCTCCCTTGTATAACCCAATACACACCAAAACCTCTTTCAAAGCTCACCACGTGCATCAGATTAAGAACGGCATCTGGATTTAATGCTTGTTATCAAGCTTGCAGCTTTGCTGAATTCTACTCAAGCAAACATCCCAGATTTCTGAAAACCAAGATCATACAGGAAGCTCTCATCTGGAGCAGGGATTAAGTTTTTAAAAGGCACTATAATCTGCATACAGGAAGGTTTTCCTTTAAATCAGACATCAAAGATAGCCCAGGAAAAGGTTAGTCAATCATTAACATGAAATATTACCACCACCACTACTCAGTATGTGAACCAAAGATTTAGGACTGGTCACGGTTTCTTGAGTCAGAGGAGTCTGATTCATTGCTGCTAAGATACCAAAAGAATAAATCGGTATGAAATGAAGCCATCAGAGAGTAGATGATTGGAAAAGTGGGGGGAAAAAAAAATCTTTAAATTGAGACAACCATCTTTGCAGTTCTCTGAAAATAGTATGCAAGTTGCATAGACGGCACCCCCTACAAGTGGGGTGCATTTTTTGGGTAGTTTTGTTGGTTGGTGTTTGATTGATAAATCAGGGCAATTCATTCTAGAAGACAAGCTTGACAGCAGTGGAAAAAAGTTCCTTTAAAAAGTCAAGAAAACAGACCTCTCTGAAATGCCAAAGAATATTACTTCCAAGTATTTCATACTGAAGAATGCACGTGGTCCTTCAGACAGCTGGCGCCTCATTGAATTACCCATGCCTCTGTGTAACAATACCAGAAACTGATGCAGCCTTATTGTGGCAGATGAAAAGCAGGAAGGGCTTCCTGCAGAACATGAACCATCTAAGAGCTGAAAGCAGCAACCAGTCACTAGAGGTGAGGCATAGCACACACAGGTACAAGCAGGACACAGCATCCGTCTTCCTGGAGTGGAATTTAAAACCAGGTTGGGAAAATGGCTGACTGGCCCATTAGATAAAAATGCAATTGGCAACTCTTCATGCATTTATTCAGATGCTCTCTGAGAGAGTCCAGAGAAAGGTTTTGCAATTGGAACCTGGATAATTGTCTATGAAAAAAAAAATCTGATGAAGCACTAGTAGGACAGAATCAAGGACTGTCACCAAAAAAAATTAGGTTCCACTTTCACAGTATCACAGACTTAACTAGGTTGGGAAAGACCTTTGAGATCTTCAAGTCCAACCTATGACCTAACACCACCTACCACCACTTCATCAACTAGAGCACAGCACTAAGTGCCACATCCAGTCCTTCCTTCCAGGGATGGCGATTCCACCACCTCCTGGGCAGCCCATTGTGATATCCAATCACTCCTTCTGCGAAGAACTTCTCATGATGTCCAGCCTAAACGTCCCTTGGCACTTTTTATCTGCCTAATTATTTTTGCCATCCTATCAGCTAACAAGGCTACTACATTAAGTTTTAAAATAAAGTGAAGCAAATTGGAGAACATATTTTAAGGAGTAACATGGTCTCCAAAAATCACTTATATTCTCCAGAGAACACAAACTACTGCTTTTGCTTTGTTTGCCAGGTAGATCTAGCAGGAAGATGACTGAAGAGACGGAAATGAGATTTTCATCTCCACTGTGGGAACCATGCACACAATATGCTGAGACAGTTCTAGTAGCAGTTTCTGCTGAAACTTAGTTTAAACTAACTAAAACTTTTAACTAAACTTTTAACTAAAACTTTTTTAGTTTAAAAAAGATGACATCTTTGGTCTAAATTAGTACTCAGTTTATCAGCCACCACACCAATGGACTATTAATTACAAGTCAACAGGCTGTAGCTCTCATGAGGAAGAAAAACAAGTGTACAGGTAGTCAGGCTGCAATCCTGGCTGGCAGGGGATAACAAGATGTTCTGAGGAAAACAGTGTAAAGTTGTGGTTATGGTCCAGACTCCAGTACCATCACCCATCACATCTTACTAGGCAGGGCTGGGAAATACAGCTGCTCAATCAAGGCCAGGGTGCAGCAGTTATTATCAGGGTACTGCTTCAAGCTGAGGCATTACTGAATCAAGAGCTCCACATAGGCAAGGAGAAGAAATTGAAATATTTACGCTGAATTGCAAAAAAAGAAAGGCTAAACTGGGAGGTCAGGTAAACTCTTGCAAGCAAATGGTACAGAGAAGAAAATACACACCTAAGTGAATCCCTCTCCCTCCTGAAAGAAGACATCCCAAAAGGCATTTGGGTCTCAAAGACATCAATGTGAAGCAAGCTTCTCCTTTTACACATACCTAGTCACACTACAGAAGCTGATGTGGATTCTGTTCCCTCGCAGGTCTCCCAAAATTGTGTAGTTTAAATTCAAATGGAGAATACTGCCCGTTTTGTGACCCAGGCAGTCTGTGTCTGCTCACAGCCCATGCAACACCCAATCCCCAAGCAAGCTGAAAAGCTGAACTAGACAACTGAACAGCAAAGCTGCTGCACAGAGCTGCCAGCTCTTTGCCTTGGCCTCAACAGAATTTTTGACAAGTTGTTCTCTCAAAAGGGTGGCTTATTCAAACCGTGTGGGGGTAAAAACTGGTGGAAAGCTCTGAAAACCACACAAGGGCTTTATTTCCCCAAGCCCTCTGCTGACACAAGACGCAGCCTGTAAGACTGAGTGGCGAGTGTGCAAAACACTGACTGGTGTGGATGGGACACACTGCAGCAGGCTTGCAACCCCAAGTGCTCTACACACATTACGACAGCAGTAACTGCTGCAGGCTGCAGCTGCTAGTCCTAAGTGGACTGAATCTCCCCAGGTACTTTGGGATCATTTTTTGTTTTAATCATTTATAAACTACCAAAAGCCACACAAGATGTTTGTGCACCTTATTACTCATTCCACAGGAAAAACCTTTATGAGTGCAGTCGGCTGCACACTGTGAAATGTAGGAAAGCAATAAATTAATGGAACCTACAGAGGAAAAAGTAATAAGACACTTTTGGTTCTACTTCTTTTCCTTGCTCTTCCCTTTTTTCATTTGATGCCTGACGATTTTTAATTTGCCTTATGCTTAAATTATTTTTACACAGAACTTATTCTAGTCTTTACTGGAAAGCTAATATAAAGTTAAAACAAAACAAAACAACCAAGCAAACAAAAACAAAAAAATCCCAAAAGCAACAACAACAAAAAACCCCCAAAAAGGCATTCTTGTTGCACAACTTTCCACCAATTTCGTACCTTGACCACAGTCATTACAAATAAAACTGCATAGAAAAGGAAATTTTTACAGAAATGTTTCAAAAGCTGCTACTGGTGCCAAAATTTAAGAATGAATCATTCATGTCACTAATAAAAATTAATTTTCAATTTTATTACAGAAGTCACTATGAAGGAAGCCATCAGAGCTCAGGTAACAACAGCACTTGCAAAGACATTTAGTGCTGTTGGTTTTGCATGCAGACTTAGCTATGAGGGTCTCAGCATGCCCCATGTCTGAAAAAAGAAATGCCAGCACTGTAGTAAGAAAATTACACTCCTAAGATATCACAATCTAAAGTAACAAAGATATCTTTAATGTCTGTGAATTTTATGTAAAATAGACCTGCAGTATTTACCCAATTTTATAAAACTTTCAAGTCCTTTTCTATTATACATTAAAGGAAAAATTTTAATTTTTCAACTTGTTTTCCAAATGCATCCCAAATAATAATAAACAGGTGGCATGTCAGAGATCTCCACCCAGGAAATGTCTGATAGTGCCACGGTGCAGTTAAGCAATGTACAGTCAGTGCAAAAATAATTGAAAAGGCACAAAACCACAAAATTACAAATTAACAGCTATGAGATAACTGTAGCCAAAGACAGTGAAATTAAGTCAAATAGTATGCGATAAAACACCCAAGGTCTGTTGAGAAGACAATTCATAAAGTAGGATATGAAATTGTTTAACAAGATGCAAACCTACCATTCCCACAGGAAGGTAAACCAGACATTT
The DNA here is from genome assembly GCA_013400575.1 of Peucedramus taeniatus. NCBI lineage: Eukaryota > Metazoa > Chordata > Aves > Passeriformes > Fringillidae > Peucedramus > Peucedramus taeniatus. The sequence goes on along the minus strand of WBNO01007552.1, from coordinate 75,937 downwards.
ATTAAGCATACAGATTAAAGTCATGGGTATTGCTTCAGGAAAGCATCACTGTTTAAATCTCAAAATATATGGCATAAAAATTTGTAAATTTTCAACAGTTTTGAAATATTTGTGCAGTGGATTGATTTGTCCTGGAAGATGCAGAGCTTTTCCTTTCAAGGCTACCAATTAAACCATTATCACATTTCAAAAACGAACACTGTATCTCTTCACAGCCGTAATTAAGAGCCACTTACCAACTTCAACTGGTTATAAAGCAAAAGAGTATGAAAAATTGCTATTTGATATTTGTGTTAAGAATAGGAAAGTAACAACCCAAGTAAAGTCCATCTTAAGATGCTCATATGCTGTAATTTAAATGCTGTCATTTGTCATTCCAGACAAACATTTTGTCCAGCACAAAGAACATTCCTAGGCAAGCTCATTCTGCTCTCACTGCTGCACACCTCCATGCCTCTCCTGAGCTCCACACCAGACCAGACCACCCCAGATTGCACCATGGCTGATGCAATCATGCAAATGATGCAAAAAAACCTCACCCAAGAATTAATTACTCATTTCCATGGGTAACTGAGTCTCTGACAGGCAACCTCCTCCTCCTGGGAGAAAAAAAAAATCCCCACCCTTCTGCATGTCTTTCAGTGCAACTTCAGGCTCCACCAAAGAGGAATCTCTAGTGAACCACTTGCAATTCTGACTCTTGCAAGTTATGGATCTTTTCTTCCACAGATGTGGGAAACTTCCTTGTACTGCTCCTAAAATAAGCGTAACCACAGGGAATAGACGTTGTACGTGTCACCAGATACCCATCTCAGTATCTCCATGAAATAGTAATTCCTTGAAAGTTTATTTCCAAGTTCACAGAACTTTCTATGTTCACACTACTGGGTTTTTTACCAAGAATGAAAACAATCAAATACGTAAAATCTCCAGCTACAGATGAACTAAGGGAGGGAGTCATCTTGACACCATGGACAAAGAGAGGTTCCATCTGCAGGTGAAGCACAGTGTTTTGTAGCATTTGATTATAAAAGCATTTCAACTACTGCACAGCACGCTCACCATATTTTAGTTTTGTTTCTGAAATTATGGACACGAAGATACTACTCGAAAGCTGAGGGAAGAGGTGCCAGTAAAACATCTTTGAGCATAACCAAAACTCTAGAAAAAAACCTGCTCCTACCATACCTAATTTCAACAGAGCACACCAGAGAAATTATACACCAGGAGCATATATCACAAACTCACTGTCTCTCCCCTCAACCAGATGTTGTATTGTTTTGTTCAATTTATTTGAAATTTGCCTAAGCTGCCTCTAAAAGTTTTAAAAATTCTGTAATGGGAGAAAAAAATTCTATTAGAGAAAGTAGAAAGAAACCTAATGTTTGCCCATGCACATATGGCAGACAGGTCTCTGGAGAAATGTGAGATTCTTTGGAGGAGTAGAGACAAACTGGGAGAAAATTTGCCAAGGGAGATTTATTCCTTCCTTTTCCAGAAGAGCTGGAGTATTCCATGCTTGAAAAAACTTACTTTTCAGAAAAAATGTAGCAGTTTGCCACAAGTGCTGTTTGTGCTGTATCCACTTTACCTTATGGAAATGAGCTAGTTAAAAGGTTGTAAAGTCTTATCCTTAGGCGAGCTTTCAGGTTAAAACATGTGGGATGAGTAAGACATGAGCAAAAGAACTCACCAACTCCTGCTGAGTTTCCAGACAGCTTGAAACAGATATTTACAATTAAAAAAGGGAAGAGATTCAGCAATTCTGATAAAACAACAATTAAGCTAGGAACTTAATTAAAAATAAGCTTTGAGGTTTTTACTGGATGATGTGGCAATCTATGTATTTGCATCATACATTTACTGATGCCATATCCTTTTCTGCAGACAACCAGGCACAACATTTAACTCTCTGCCAGTCTCATTTAACCCTTTTGCTCCTTGCAAACACATTTTACCTTATATTCATAGCTGAGAGAAATCAAGTTCCACTAAAGCTATGTTAATATAAAGAAATATCAACTGACACTGAACAAATTAGAACAAATCCCAACAGAGACCTTCCTTGCAAAAGCAATTGTTTAGCCACACTCCTCCCAGGATGAATTCATATATTCTCACATGCAGGGCCCAGAAAAATGCAAATATCTACACCAGTTCCATGTGCTGATTTGTTTTTTTAAATCAAGAGATTGAAATCATAATTCTGGGTAAGAGTGATCAGCCAATTGCCTTGCTTCCCAAATGGAGCAAAAACTCTATCCATAATACAAAGTCCAGTCCTTCCCTGTTTTGACAAGCATTAGAAGCACTTCCATAGCTGGGTCACCTTGGCCCCACCTGCGCCATTACTGCACCCCTTGAATTTCAGGTGGTTGTTAAGAGTTTCTTCCACTATTCACCCCTACACCTCCTGGGAAATGGAGTCCATATGCTGACTTTAGGACACTGTGCCTTCCTTCTTAAGTTCTTTACCAAGGCAAATACAATTACTGACTATTTTTAAGAGTAGTATCACCATCATGTTAAGAGGGGCACTGCTGGATGAAAAAAAGTAATTCTGAAATTAAGTCTAGATCTGTAGCACAACTACCAAACTGTTTAAATCTTTTGTGCTATTGCAACTTTTTTTTTCATCATACCAAGTTTCCAAATTGCCTATCGCAAAAGTGAACAAATTACTGCTGAAAAATGCTTTATAATCTGAATGATTCTATTCTATGAAAGAACCTTCATCCCACTGCTGTTCCTTTTAGCCATGGAAATACAAATAGTGCCTTTATTAAAATCTATGCTAATAAAGACTTGTGCATTTGGATCTGATTCCATGTAACACTAACCAATGCCATATGGAACAACAGTACTTTTTATATTCAATCTATATAATTTCCCTCTATAAGACCTGTTCCGATCCATTAAATCATACTTAGCTTAAACCAGCTATTACAAATTGTAATTTGTAACAAGCCAAACAAAAACTGCAAAAAAAATTGAATTGCTGTGAAAAAATAGCTTTGTCCTCATGTACACCTCAGATATTATATCTGCTATAAAATAGAACTTATTACTGTATGTACTTCACCACTTGAAATAAGATGGAAAAAAGAATGATTGACCTGGTCCACAAAATATGCTAAGTTCAAATTCAACAAAAGTGTATTTTTTAAACTGCATACATATTGACAATGAAAATATCTGCCTACTAAACATCCATATGCAGTCCTGATTCACTGAATTCCTTCAGCATGCAAGTGAACCTAATAAAATCAACTATCCACATAGTAAAGTGGATTGCTGAATCAGAGCCTCCATTATACAGTATGGTACTCGCAGTGACTTATTCTTGGTAAGAGCATGTTGGCATCCTGATACTGTCTCTCTTTGTTCTTGTTTTTCCCCTTCCTCCCATACATCACACAAGTAAAATTTACACAGTACATGGTGACATATGCAGAAAGTGCTGGCTTATACAGGGGTCCTCCAACTTACCTGTGGCTTGGCAGAAGAGGTGAAAGGGTCCCCGGACACTAACATGCTGTGCCTGGTCACTTAGGAAAGGTGGCAACAACATGACCTTTACAGGGTCTTTGCTAGACCAAACATCAGGCTGGGTACTGGTGGGTGAAGGAGGTGAATCACTTCCCACACAGGACAAAAAGGAGGTACCAGTAGGAGGGAAAGGTATAGGAGATGAGGCTGTGTGACAGAAGAGGACAGAAAAGAAAGTAAAAGGGTACTAAGGAAAGAAGTTGCAAGAAATACATCACACAATGAAGAAATAATGCAAAAAGACAAATGAGTTTTAGAAAGGTAGTAAGACGAAGTGCCCCCAGGCCCCCAGAGCAGAGCACTTTCCTCCTTCTCCCATGCTGTTTTTCTCCCATCCTTCCCTTCTCCCCACCTGGGTTATAACCCATTCAATTGAAGCTGAGAAGCTGCTTCAAATTAATTACAAAGTTTTGACACTCCCCCCAAAGGAAATCACAAGAACTTTAGGGCTTGCCAAATGGAAAGCACTGTCAATGTGTCACATTTCAGAAAAGCCAAGATGTAATACAATTTATTTTAATATTTATTCTGTTATATGTACATAATTAAAAATAGAAAAATAAAACCAAACTGAATCTTATAAAATATAAACTGTTTACACTAAGATGGTCTAAATTATGTTTGCATGAAGGTTCAACACAGAAAAGCAGCCCAGGCATACTGCTATTTACTGTTAAAATGTATTCTACTTCTAGCAATATTTACAGAACGAAGCAGTGAGAGGAACAATTCTTCAGGACTGTACTGCACACATAAAATGCTTTTACAGACAAACAGTGCTGCTGTGAACCAGGCTGAGAACAAATGCACACTTTCACGTTAGCAGGCATGATTCACATAAACAGTTCAAAGGACTGATTGTTTAAGCAGCTCCAGTTTCAGTCTCCAGTTGCATAGGAGAGTGAAGGTATCATCCAGAAAGGGTGACGCTGCAAGTATTTGTCACAAAAAGAAGCTGAGTTATTTCTGAATCTGAAAAGAAGAAAAAAATCAGCAACGTTTTCTCATCAGGCTGTGTCAACAGTCCATTCCAGCGAGTCACTAGCTGAATTGTTGGAGTTAATTCTTCTTGATTCCTGTTTTGCTTCCACAATGCAAGAAACCCCTTTCCTTGTCACTGCTAACTGACAGTTGCTTGCCTGTATTGTTCTATAAACTAAAGAAAAAAAAATAAATCCAGTTTTGTATAGAAAATAAACTGTGACTATGTCCAGCTGGCTGGCTGGTGGGGGGGAGGAATAAAANAAAAAAAAAAAAAAAAAAAAAAGCGCATTTGTTTCCTCCTTCCCCATTCCCCACTTACTCCATGTTTTGTACTGATATTGTTGTACCTACATTTCTAGAAAGCAGCAAAGAAAAGAGCCTTTAAACAAGATTATCCCTGAGTCTTACACAAATCAAGGCAATGCTATCCCCATTATACCTTAAAATCTAAGATACTTGTAGAACAGTTAAAAAATTAACTTTAACCAACTAAAGAGACCTAGTGTGCCAAAACACAAAGCATAAAACTAAAAACAATCCCTAGAAGCAAAGAAAAAAAATGTCCCAATCTGGACAAAAGTCTATAATTTACCAATCTGATAAACTAAACTCAATTTCCAATTTGGAATTAAAATGAAACTAGATCTTTTTTTAATGGCAACTAAAAATATATGAAGACTGAAGTACTTTTTAAAGCCAACTGAATTATACTTTTACTCTATCGAAGAATATGGCCAAAGAACAAGCAAGTAGCTTCACTAGAGCAAAGTGCTCAGTGGGGGGGGGAAACTGGGAATAAACAAGTGGTGATCTGAAACTGGCCATTTGAAAAAAACAGAAAAAAAGACAGTACAACACAAGATGCTATGGTCTCCAGACAAGTACACCACTTCTCTAATCTGTTGAGATCGGAACGAAAATTGGCTTGCTGTACAGCTTAAACATGTAACCCCTGCTATGGCTTAGCTGTCACACCCAGGCTCTCCGTGCTCAAATAGCCAGCCACAGGAGCACAGCTCACTTCCGCCACTGAGAAGGACCACGGGCTCCTTTCAGTCCCCCTCCACGTCCGAGTCGGCGTACTTTAGCTCGCACTTGACGTCGAAGGGCTTGTCCTTGGCCTCACGGGACGCCTGCGAATCCCCAGCCTGCAGCTGGCTGTTCCCACAGTCGGGCTCCGTCTCGTAGCCAGTGTCATGCGCAGGCTTGGGCTGCTCCCCGCTCTGGTGGCTGACACTGCCCTGCTCCACCAGCGTCTCTTTCACACTCTGCTCGCAATCAGAAAAATCTGACTTCGTTTTCTTCTTACCAAGCAGCATCACAGAGCGAAATTTCAAGCACTGCCCTGGCAAGTAACCTTTGTAACAGTTGTAGGAGAGCAGGCACAAAAAGAGAATGAAAAAGAAGAGGAAGAGGAACATCAACAGGAAGTTATCATTTGACTTGAGGAACATTGTCTTTTCCGGGACTGCATCAGGAATTGAATTGAAGAGCTCTGTGTTGGAGGCCACACTTGTTAGGACAGGGCCAATGGGCTTTGTTAATATCCTTGCTGTGGTTACTGGTACCATGTGAGTGGTCGAGATGTGAGCAGTGGACCCCTCAGTTGATACAGCTGACACTTTTGGCACATCACTATTACCTTCTGTTGGTGCAGCTGTTGCAGTGGGGCCCACCGTGGTATGCTGCATTTTTTTCAGTTCCAAAACATGCTTAGCCAGCACTTGAGAAAATTTCTTATTTTTCACTTTTTCTTCTGACAAACATTGGTAAACACCACTGTCTCCTTCTGATAAATTGAAGATGAGCAGTGCCTTCTCCAGCAGACGGTACTTGGGACTCTCCACTCTCAGCACATCATCTTTGAACTTCCAAACTACCTGTGCCAGATTGGACTTTTGAGAACACTTGAGTTCTGCTGTGCTCCCATGCTTGAATGTATGCTGTAGGGGATTCTCTCTTACTTTATCTGGAACATCAAAATAAATGTGCAGAGTATCAGCAATGATTCCAGTTTGCTCTAATCTGTACAGCTTCACCAGACTGTGTTACAGTCTTACTGGAAGCATGAAGATTATGGCATTCACCTCACAAGACCAGGTGGACAGCATGCAAGAATCTCAGTGGAATATCAAGCTGCACGTGGAACACCAAGACAAACTAAGAGATAGGACACCTCAACTCTAAGATGGCCTCCACTTCTGGATAAAGGTGAGACCTCACTGATCTACAACTGAGTGTGCACCTGAGAAGTCACTGCTTGGGAAAGACACTGTACTTGGTCTCATTTTGTATCCAATCAGTGCATTTTAAGTAAAGCAGCAACTACAAAGTATGCAAGAGGAAACTGAACTAGGAACTCTCTTCAGAAAAAAAGGATATTTGCACTTATGGCACACCTGCAACTTATGGCATCCCGTAAGTTAATAAAAAAATAACAAGCAAAGCTCTCATGGTGGTCCACACTTTTGATTGGATTACAAATAAAAAGTGAGTACATCAAACTCTTAATGAGCTTTTTTTACTTGCAGCTAACATCTCCTGTAACTCTACTCCACTTTATGATCTCCTTGATCTGGTGGCAGCAGCACACATGATAAAGAAAGGACCTGTGGTTATTTGCTTTAAAGCACTATGGAAGGTACTTCAGCTGCTCTATATCATGTTCTAAGTTCCCCCTCCCTTCTCACCATAAAACCAGCTTTTTTTTTCAGAATCATTTAATCTGATCTAGCAGCAATAACCAAGCACTTGTCAAAGCTCACAGTAGAATGTCAAATGCTGCATCAAAGAGACAGAGGCCTCTGCAATAGAAGTACTTCTGGTATTGCTTTCATTCACAAGTCACTGTTGAGGTGCCCCCATTCATTTCAGGGGGTTGTGCACTGCACACTGAAATGCATACAAACACAGACAGTTTTTAAGACAACATGCAGGTTGTACAGATGCTCAAATATTCAAAGCAGAATCCCATACCTATTACAATGTAAATGAATGTCCAGATAATCACAAAAGCAAAGCTGCACTAAACAGAACTCTCTAACCACTCCACCTAGATATATGAAGGAGCGCTTCAAAGACTAACTCACCAGAACAAGAAGATGCATCTCCACCTATGTTTTGAATCCAGTTCCTGTAAAATGAAGTCCAACCATTACAACTTCAAATCTAGTTTCTCAAAGTCTGCCCAACCCTTTGTACTAATAAGAGTCATCTAAACAGCACTAGCAGACATAAGTGGATAGGAAAAAGTCTGTATTTGAAAACATTCATTTTTTAAAATTCCAATTATCAGTATGGAACAAGACTGATTAAATAATGATTGTAACTATAAGGTAATCAAAGGATACTATTACCTTTCCATTTCACCTTCTTTAAAAATATCAATGCAGGAAGCTTCAAGAGGTTTCCAAGCACAGTAAGGATCCCTTGCTAAAACACAGTCAACACAAGTGGTGTACTTGTCACAAAATGCCACTGGAGATTGCACCACACCAGAATTTGAACCAGCAAAGAGGTATCTTCTTCCCTAAAGAAACCAAAGTGCAACAAAAAAAATCAGAGACAATCACTTTCTCAAACCCAAACAAGCCAATTCATGGAACAATTGAAGTGTTATTAAAGAGCTCCATACACACAGCCTTTTTTGTAAAAAGTGGTGCCTCAGAAGAGTAAGCATTTGATTAGCTTTTATTTCTAGAAAGTTATCTTAGAAATACTGCAGCAATGCTGAAAAGTGCAAAAAAGACAACAAAAAACTGCAAATGGTATGTGGAAAGTAACCATGTCCAACTATGACTATCCACTGCTCCAGAAATATGAATGCAATAATTCTTCTATGAGGCAAGGCAAGTCTGCACTGGTGACAAGGCCGCAGTTGGCACACACAAGACTGAGCAGGCAGTAGGGCTGCTCCTGCTAACCCAAAGCAGCCCTACTGCCTTCAGCTCTTTAGCCAGCCAGTCTCTGCAGCCACATCAGCATCATCCTTACGAGAGTCAAATGCTTCTTAAGAAAGAACACTGGCAGTATTCAAAGGAAACAGCACTGGCAAGACACCTAGAAGAAGGGGAAAATAATCACAATGGCTGTTGAACCATTGCTGCTGGGGATCCCAAAGCAGTCTGACTCTGAGCACAGCAGGAAGAGACCACACTCATCCTTATAACAGGCAGGCAGCTGCTGTATCTCACTCACCTGTTTCAGAGCTCAGGGAAAACAACAGCTAGAGGTACATTGTGACTTTACGTATTATCAGGTAAAGCCTCAAGAAAGGGCTGTGCTGCAGTGCTCATAGAAGGAAGTCTGCAGTGTTGGAGACATACAACTTCCTAGGAAAAGCTTCCCATTCTGCTTGAAGAGTTCCACAGCGCACGAAGCACTGCTCGTCTCTCTAGTGCTCTGCTGGATAACACTGCAACAGTGCAACACTGCACATAGGTTGTAGTGTCTTGGCATGTTTCCCAGCTCATACATCCAAGATTCCAGGGAACATGCAGTGAGCTGAGCAAACCATTTTAAAAAAAATCCAGGCACACCTTCCAGTGAAACAGGATGATCCAGTCAAGATGATCTACTGTAGGCTCATCTGACTGCCCACCACCCTCCACACACTATGGGAAAAACCTAGTGACCACTGAAAAATGCACTCAAGAAAGGACTCTGACTCCAGAGAGGTCTAAAGCCAATCCTCAGGGTAATTATTACCCTTTTGTGTTTAGTCCACTACTGTGGGGTGCCATGCCACGTAACACAATACCAGCTCTGTGATGGACTTCAGTAGCCACTGACTGTGGAAGGAGAAACTTGTGTTTTCAGGCTGGGAAGCAGCAGGAATTCCTCCCTGGGTGGTACTGTGACTATACAGTTACCATGACTCTGGCAGCTGACCCAACCTTCCACTACCCATCACTGAAAAGGACCTCTGTTTTTATGGGAATCTATTGGGCAGCATTACTTCAGTAAGTATGTGGCACCTGGACCCGGAGCGAATAAATTCAATGCCATTATTCCTACAGCAGCCTTCCAAGTGTGTGCTGAAATTGCTACATGATATGTATTTGCATCAGGCTTAATGCTCGTATCTTTCTTTGCACTCCCCTGAAATAGGCAAATCATAATTAAGCCAGTGTAGGAATGATCCCACAATTAGAAGAGTGGGTATTAGCATATATATTACAAGAGCTATCTATCATTATCTTCTGTGACAGGGCAAATTCCAAAACTTCCTGTCAAAGCAAGTAATTTGAACCTTTTTTTGCAGATTAAGCAAGTATTTTGTGTGTGTATGTATGTGTATATATATACACACATAATACATATCTGCACAGATACATAAGTGATGTATCATACAAAAATAATAAAAACATATTAACTGAAAACTAAGCACAGACATTTTTAATCTTGCTTTTCCTTTGTCTAGCAAAAACATACTCTGTTCTCTCTTTCTATTATAAGCATGAAAGGATAAATAAGCGTGCAGAATGAGCTTGTAAAAATTATGGCATAAAGCTCTGTTCCACTGAGCTGATCATGTTGACATGCAAAATTTTATTAAATATTACACAAAAAATAAAAGCTGTTTCAAAGTATTCCTAAGTCCCTAAGCTGCAGAGTACTTCTGCATGGATAACTAGGTAGCTACTGAATGTTGGTATTACTACTATATACTTCAAAAGAAGCATTCATTCTTTATGAAACCCAGAAAATCTCACTGATGCTGATGCTACAAGTGACTCTAGGCATAGACAGACATATTCACAGATGTGAAGGTTGGAGTAAGTAGGAGTAGAAACCTAACTCATGAACAAACTGCACACATCCTCCTACTGTCACAAAAGCACTCTAGGATTAAACCAAACAACTGATAAACAGTGTAGGACAGCTGCCAGGTTTGGAGCGTGCAGCAGCTCTTGTGCCATGCAGCTGGAGCTGCAGCTGGTGTCCCACTGGGCAGACAGGACCTCACCAGAGGTCCTCATCCACAACTGCAGCAACGTGACTGCTCTCACAACACAAACAGGATGCAGGAGCCTGCGAGATTTGGGACAGCAGATGTCAATTAACTACACAATTATGAGTCCCTGTGCTAGAAGACTGTTCTCTCTTCTTAGGTCTATTTCCTCAGAACCACACACCACTCCTCTGCTAACCTAAATTTCCAGGATTTTTTGTCACAAATCTGCAGTGGCCACAAGGGGTCAGGTTTTTTATATCCCTGCAAACCTGAAATTGGGTTTCTTAAAACACCTTACACAGTTTCCTGTTTCTGCACATGGAAACCAAGTGAAGACCTGCATCCCTGTGCTCCCCCAGCCATTCCCCATGTCTAAATACCTACAGAAGCTTGCCACCTACCAAACATACTGAAATGCATCAGGCAATACGCGATTGCCACAGCATGGTGAGTTACAAAGGCAGTCTTTGGCTGGCTGTATGCACAGCAATGGTCTCTTGTCACAAGGTCACAAAGTGGTACAAAAAAAGTTTTGTGAAAGAAAAAAAGGAGATAAATGCTGTGATGCTTGTACCACTTACTGTTTTGGATGAAAGCAAGAGAGTTTGGACTGGTTCAAAATTTGGAAAAAGCTGTGTTTCTTCAATAATATGCATTCCATTTTCATAGCTGATAGCTTTGTGCAGGGCTCCTCGATCTGAAACAAAAGAGCAATGTGTTTAAGTAAGATCCTTGAAATAAAAAGGCAAGAAAAAAGCCTTAACAACTGCTATAAGTTGTCTCAATAATCTGCTTGCTGTTCAGTAAAACAGCTCCGTGTCAAAGGCAACCGTTAAACTTGCCATCATCTGGACTTCTGAGCAAGAAATAACATTTTGGTGCACAGAATGACCAGTTCAGGATTATATTGTGTGGTTTTGCTGAATTCACTGAAGCTTTGCAGTTCTTTTTCTGCAATACTTTTTCAAAGCACCTAAGATTCTTCACTTACTGTGACATCTTACTTTTTTTTACACAAGCTGCTGTGAAAGCCCTGTAAATATTCTCCAAGTAAACTTAAGAATCAGTGCATCACCAGGTTTTCTGCAGAACTCACCTGTACCAATGAACATAACATCATAGATGGTGCCATTGAGTGCTCTGACTCTGTCAACTACAATCTGTGTATACTTAACATCTCGCTTTACTAGCCGAGGTCTATCTCCCATTGGGGTCACTGAGTCATCCATTAGAGGATGATCTTTAACAAACTGCAATGTTTTGTCTGGTAAATTCAGAGAACTCATGTAGTTTGATGCTCTGGCTTCATTGTTTATACACTAGAAGAGGGGACAGGGAGAGGGAGAAAAAGAAAAAAGAGAACCAAATTGTATCATTTACTTGTACAAAATAAAGAAAATTAACAGCAGTTGCATTCATTTTCTTCTCCACATTAATTTGGCCAGTAACCACACCTGTATACTGTACTCATTGTACGAAGGAAGGTCCTCAGGTCTCATAGCACTTTGATGTGCTAATCCCTGAGTTTTGGACTACGTTTTTGTTTGGGTCCAAAATACATTCTATGACAATACTCCTTCTGTGCTCTCATGTACCTTCAGTACTTTTAACCATCACCTCTTTCAGCACTAGCAACAGTATGACTGTAAGGAACATAAGGAAGTAAAAAAAGCCTGACAGAGACCCAGCACTAGGAAAATTTGAGTTTGCAGAGCAGCGCACTACATTAGATAAACATGCTGATTCTACTGAGACAACGCAATAGTTGCTATACTTCATCTGAACAAAAAGTGTATGATGCTGCTAGTGTAAACTGAGTTTTATTTCAGAATGAGAAAATTATTAACAAAACAATGAAATACAAAACCAGCAAACAACCTAATTCCAAATTTAAAAACCCAAAGACTTTGATTCCCAGATAAAAAGTTCAGAACATATCACTTGAGTGTTTCTCTATGAAGTTTTTACAAGTAGTAACCAGGTGAGGGCTAACAAATGAATCATTAGTAGGTTACTAGTATTCCCTAGTCTGTTTCCTCCTGAAAAAAGCATTTAAAAAGTCATGAGATCCAAGACTACAGAAACTTACCGCACCAGGTCGAGGATTTGGAATTTCCCCATTGTATCGTACCCACTTTGTATGAGACTGTTCCACTGTAGCACTCTGCATGTATTTTCCTTTTGAGAAAACCTCTTCCACAGTAGATAGATTGTATGCACACACTGCCGACAACCCCACATTATTCCTATTAATTCAGGAAGAAATTAGGAAAGAAAACCAAAACCCAACAAAACACAGGAGTAATTATCATTTTCATGTAGTAACCAATTGAGATTAAAGATACTTATACAGGAAAAGGCTACACCACACTTACAGTTGTGGGGTGAAGACTCCATATATCACTGGTTCCTTTAAAGTTGGAGATTTGAGAATAAAAACATCATTGATAACATTGAAAATTAAATTCTTATCAGGGATGGTACAAATCAGTCTGGCCTTGAGAAACGAAGTCCACTTCTTTTGCAAGGTCCTTAATCCTCCTTGGTCCCTCTTATGGTATTAAAAAAATAAAAAGGTGTTTGTGAGGAGAACTAGCAGCATGACTGCACTTAAGAATCATTGCTATATAACACGCAATTACTACGCCCTGGTGTTTTATAGTATTTCATCTATAGCAACATCAATAAATATTAACACATTCACAAACAAAACAGTATGAAAGCCACAGGAAAATTGGTTCAACAAAAATAATGCAAAATTATTTCTATCACACATACAGGGAAGATGAAGTATGACAGTTAACAAAGAACAATACTTCAGCATCACTCAGAAAAATTGAGATAGGCAATGTATCATTAGCAAAAAAAGTAAAAAAGCATGGAAGTATTATACTGTCCTTTAAGAGAAATACATAATATTTCATTTGTTCAGTGACATCAAAATTGATTTAAATTCTAATGCTGCAATATGCCTTAAGACTTGCCTGACGCTGATAATTTCACTGCAAGAAATCCAGCAATGGTCTAATCCTTCTAGCAGTTACTACCTTTATTAAGGATTTGCAGGTACCAAAGTTTAAGTTAAGATGTATTAAGTTAAGATGTATTGACTAGAAATGTATTTCAAAATATTTAATAATTGAGCTCTAGCTCTGATATTTCCCTTATAAATGGGCATATTGAAACAGTATTAGTATTTCCATTTAGTATTTCCACTCACTGTCCAATTGTGTATGTAATGTATTAAAGGAAATCTGCAAATTTTTTAAAACTATTAAGTATAAATGCTTATAGACTCGCTATCTGCCACTGATTTCTATTTCAAACAACACTCTGAAATATATAATAATATAATAAATGAAGCTCTCATATTCCACAATACTCTCCCTTTAAAGTGTGCACAAGCTGTCAGTGGGCATCAGTCAATAGCAAGCCCCATCTAAACCTGCCTCCAACTCCTTGTTTAATGGAAATCTCAAGGGCATTAACTTGTTATTGATGTTTTGACTTCCCTGTTTAAATATGAAACAGTAAAGTCAAAATAAAACTTCCAACCTCATAAAAATGAAACAGTAAGATAAATTTCCTGTTGGAAAAAAAGGAAATTGATACATTCCACTGAAAAAGTTTTTGTTAAATAAACATTTTCTACTGAAAAAACTTCCATCAGCAAGACTTTTAACCAGCACTCCTGAAGGATGTACTTGAATCAGCTTAACACTGTGAGGTTTAAGTACAGCAAGTGTGACAGAATCAGGCTGCTGGTGACCATTTCCCTTCAGGCTCTGGCAGCTGTAGCAGCTTCACAGAAGTCCCATCTGCTACACCACAGTCAAGAACTGTTTTACTATGGACACAGCTACAGTTGTGTTTGCATACAGCTACTTCAAAGTCACTTGACATACATCCTATCTGCTCAGCTCCAACCAAAGTCACTTATTCACAGGGAGCTTTACTTACTAAAAAAAAATTAACAATGAAAACTGAAGCAACACTTTTTCTGTTGCTGGGTTTTGTCATGGTTGGTTGGCTTTCTCACAGAGAAGACCAGAACCCCCAGATGTACTGAAATTTCACAACTGTGCAAAATTAAATCAAGTACTTATTTACAAAGCAGCTATTAGGCCTTCTCAGCTCCGACAAACTGACTGGAACTACTTATTCATTAAGGTTTACTAAACTCAACCACCTCCATTTACCTGGCAGTAAGTCCAGAATAATGAATGCTTTTTAACATGCACACACATGATTCTACGAGATACAGCAGAAGTAAACTGAACTATCTCCCACCTTGCATACTCTAGCTATTCTTGGAATCATCAATTTTCCAACAAATTCATACTCCACAGACACCTCAGTGAAAAAGAAGTATATCTTGTCGTCTTCTCCATCTGTGCTGTTTGGATCTGCTCTTATCACATCAGCAAAAACAAAGTTGGGCTCTATAGATACAAACAGAAGAATTTTCTATTACATATGTGACTACTAACTTGATTCCCTCAAAGACCCTCAAAAGTTGTCTTTCACTCAAACTCCACACTGCATTTACCTTCTCTCCACTTGCTGACCTACTTACACAGTTTGATGTCCATCATATGAACAGATACTGAGAGGTCTCTATGATCTGACAGTTCACTCCAGCATTCTTCAGTCCACACTCAAACGTGGCTTTCTAATGGGCCTGGAGAGGTAACCCTCCCTTGCCTGCTTCTCCTCTACTTCAGCTATTAGCTGAAGCAGCAAAATGACAGTGCCATTACAACATGTATTACAAAACTCAGAATCCTGTACTTTTTGGACAACGGTCATGATTTTGGTCCTTTTTGGCACAACATCTCAAACCTCTGAAAACTCAAAAAATTCAGTGATTTTTGAAATTCAGGAACTTGAAGTGTCAAGAACCACGATTAGCTCAATTTAAGAACCAATTCAAGACCAAAAACATTCAGTTCCTTACCACATCATAATTAAGCTGCATTATTGCAAGGATAAACAAGCAGATAAGAAATAAACCATTAATGTCAAGTTGAAACATGTATATTCTGAAGCTGTTTTCATCATCACTGCTGACAAAAATCCTGAAATTTTGAAACAGAATCTCTTGATGGCATGCATGAGGGCACACACTCACCGTGTATGCCAGTATAACAAAATCCATCTATTTGAGACATCAGACAAGTGCTCCTTAACCAGGTAAGACACTCAAACTCTCTACATGTGATATTGAAAAAGTAACTTGTTTGGGCCAGTTCTCATGCTCACTTACCATTAAGCCAAGGTATTGCATACTCTGTTCTCAGAGGGCTCTGATGAGAGTGCCGTGAAATAATAGGTTCACTTCCCAAGAAATTGTAGGAAGTCCCAGAATAAAGCTCCTCATCTTCAACACAAAACCAAATATATTAGAACTTATGGACTGGATACCAAAAAGGGTACACAAATATTTTGTGAGTCTATCTAAGTTTTAACTTCCCACAAGAAAAGGTAAACATGGATTTCTTCTGAATTGCCCTAGACATGTCCTTTATGTTTACATTTCCGTCAATCATTCTCAAGCTAACACTTCCACACTGGGGTTTATTATTACTATTGCTCTAACATGAGAACCGACAAAAGTCAACGTTGTTTTTGTGGCATCATAACATTTAACATGAAAACCTAGAATTTATCTTAAAACATGCAAATTTACTTAAATGCACCAGAAGTCTGGAATTATTTTCCTCTTTTTCTATGCCACCATTAGTTGAACTTATTTTTATAGATTTAGGCACAATGCAGGGAGCCTATTTTTTTATTCTCATTTCTGGTTTCATGTGATGTTGAGCTTCTCTTTTATGATTTTGATACATGCAGGAAAAAGCCACAAATTCTGGCTTCCCCAAATTAAGATTCAGTGGTGTGTTTCCATGCAGTAAGGACACTTGCATTAAACATCTCACTTCCCTATTCTGTAGCACGTCTTCAGGACAGCTAACAAAACTGCTTGTCATATTTAATGAAATTACAGTAGTTGATACTACAAGGGCAGTCCAAGTACATTTAGACTATCTGGACTAAATATGTTTAACACCTAGAAATACAGTTTGAAAATTGGTATTTTAGAAATTGCTTCCAAAACAATCTAGAGTTTGAAGTTCTCCTTTTAAGAAACATACTTAAGGTGACTATGTAAGTATTTTAACATCTATACAGATACACAATACAGACAAAAATATGTATGCAAGCCACAATTTTGATAATGACAGACTGGAGGGTGACAGTGGAAAAGACAGAACATTTTTAAACATAAGAATGAGGAATGCAAAGTCTGAACTTACCAACCATAACAGATGTGTAGCTCTGAGCAGGATCAAATGGACATCTACCCTTACCATCTTCATTTTTACCTCCAAGTTCAAATGAAATTAAATTCTGTTGAAAGCCACAAAACAACTATTAGCACTTTTTTCTTTCAGCCATTCAACTTGAGCAAAGTTAGCTAAAAAATGAACACTAAATAATGGGCTATATCAACTTCCAGCATCAAAGGCATTCTGTGTAAAATTATAGAAGGCACATGTGTTTTCAGATAAGATTTCAGAAAATCTTATTGAGCCCCAAAGACAGAGAAAAAATGTGACCCTATAATTTGTGAGGGTGGAAGCAGAAAAGAGCAAAAGATGAAAGGCTAAATCCAGACAGACCTCAAGAACGAGCACCCAAAAAAGCTGAACAGCAGGACAGGCAGAGGAATTAACAAATACATAGAAAGAACCAGCAATTATTCAATTAGCTTGACAAAAATGGAGACTCGGAAATCAGGAAGGCTTTCTGAGGTGGATTAAGCAATTTTTGAGATGATGGTAAATTTGTGAGATAGGGCATAATCCAATTAGGCTTTAAAAAGCAACAGAGTACTTTTGCTGCTATTTTATAAATCCCTTGCAAACCAAAAGAATGAGGATCAGAAAGCTGACAGGTAGCCACAGTACTTGGGAAGTAATCAGTTATACTAAGTAATGAAAGCACTGGAAGCTAAAGGCACGAAGAATTACAAGATTTCTCAATTTTCAAATTGCTGAGAGCTGCAGTAAGGAAAATATACAAGAGTCAGTGGTAAGAAAAGGGAGTTTTAATTTTGTGCCAAGACTTTACTCTGAAGGATTCAGCAGTACACATCTTTGGCACAGTCAGGAGCAGATACAAGCAGAGACAGGAATCTGAGAAATTTCAGGGAGATTCAGTAATGAGTGGTAGTTGCAAACAATGTAATTTCAGTTTTAGTAACTGGTTTCATGCTAACACACAAAACATAAGAATTAAAAGCTAAGAAAAAGTAGATCTGCAGTTAGACAAGATAAATCAATAATTCATTAAGTGCTCTGAAAAAGAAGCAGTATACTCTGCCATGATGATGAGACAGTGCAACAAATGCTCCTAACCTTACAGTCAGCAGCGAAGATGCAAGTTTTGGAAAAGGAGAGTAACTCACTGTTTATCTGAGCTGCTTTTAAGTTACAGGTGTTGCTGAGTCAAAACATGTACATTTCTTACCAGGTAATCACATGTTGGCTGAAATGCATTAGTTCCACACACATACAGGAAAGTATCATTCAGCTGTTGCAAGACGCGCACGTAATTACGACATTCTGTCTGTAACAGAGCATGAGGAAAGGACTAGTCTGATAAACCATAGCTTCCACATTCTAACATAAACAAACAACATTGTCCATTGCCACTACTTATGCCACATCCCACAGGCAAGCCCCGGTGACACATGGGTGACACCAGGACACCATCTCCCTAGAATCTCCAGGAGCTCTAATCAACCCTGCAAGCAGCTGCTTTCCTACAGCCAGTAGTATGCAGCTGCCTCAGTGTCCTAGCAGGACAGCATGCTCAGCAGGGTCCATCCCAAGCTGTTTTATGGAAGGATAAGCTTCCAACACACCTCCAGTCCATGGGAATAACCAGTTAAACATGAAGTGAGTTTTAGACTTTGTCATCCCTTGTACATCTAAATGAAACAATGACAGCCAAGGTGGTTTGTTAAGTGCAAAACCTCTAATACCCTTAAAATAAGCCACAAAGATTTGTTACTTATAGCTAACTTTTTTTCTTTTTTTCCAGTCCTTGATACTGTCCAAGGAAAATCCATAATATCTTTATCTCTGAAAGAGAATACGGAGTTTGAACAAAATCCCTAATAAAGGACACAATAAAAATTCAGAATAATAATGAAGTAAAACAACTCCAAGCAACCACTTAGAGAGAAAAAAACAGTGTCAATAACACCCCTTAATTCTTGCTGGTACACTGCCAGATCCCTCCACCAACTGTTGTTCCAACTTCCTAATAAAGTTTAAGCACTGACCTTACTATTCCTTCTTATGAGACAAATTAGGTATTTGTGACTGTATGGAAGAAAAAAGCAGGGGGAAGAATGTAAAACCAGTTTTCTGCCAGATAAAGCCCTTGAACAGCTGTATGAATGCTTTCTGCTGGCATTATACAGTACAGTGCTGATGGGTGGGGGAGATAACTGCCCATTTAAGTTTAAGAAATAGCTGTAGTGGCTTAATACCTTGACCCTTTGGAAACTACTGCACTGCGCGAAACACCATAGCTACACCATAAATAACTAGTAGAAGGTTAGAGGTAAAGTGAGGAAAAAGCATGGCTAGCAGTAAGTATGAGTTGCTAAAATGGGAGCATGAGAAAATAAAATAAATTCAGAGCTCTATCAAAGTATGTATTTATGGCATCTAATATACCCCCACCAATAATTTTTGAGAGGACTTTTGGAGATTCATACACAAGTCTGCTAAACACATCCTCACGCACAAGAGAAACTTATATCTCATATTCATCATGGCTGTGTATCAGTATTATTAATAGCAACCACAACTGAACCATAAAAGAAAAAACACTCTCTGATCCTATCCTGCAGAGGTAGACAAGGAGGAAACACACCTTAAATGTCTGTCACACCTCCTGTTCAAGTAATGTACTGATGGTCATCAGTGGTCAGTCAAGGAAAAGAAGTAGCTTGTCAAAGGGAGACAGCCCACTCCCATCCTGACGAACTACACGAATGCAGGATTAACTATCAGCCCTGGATGCACCATTTGGGGTTTTTTTAACAATGCAAACTAAACAGGCCGCACATTCAAGGATCACATCCCTCCAAGCGCAGAATAGATCTGCTTTTCGTGTTCAGAGGACTTGCAGACTTCTACTTTCAAACCTGTGTTAAAGGCCTGACCATCAGTCTTGCCCAGCAAATCCTTGCTTTACTGCATCATTAACTGAAGTGGCGTTACACAAACAGAAAGGTACATCCACCTCGAGTCAACTACCTCGAGTAAATGATCTCCGCAGAGAGGCAAGACGAGCGGGCCAGTCTGTGCCCTGGCAGTCATGAAGAGTCGGTGGCTTCCAGAAACACCAGGGGACCCTGCCAAGCTGACAGGAGGTCTGGCTGCTCGGGTGCCCTCTGAGCTGTCTGAGTCACACCACAAGGGGCACACCCACAGCGCAACACAAAATACACATATACAGAGCTAGAGAAAAAATACACTGGCCTAATTAAAAAACCCTATGCCCTAAATCAAAGCATACAAAATTAATCGTTCACTCCATAAAATCAAATGCTCTGAAGGAACTATTGCAATATCAAAACACAACAGTTGTTATCAATTACTTCAGTGACAGCAATACTGTCACTGTTATCATCTTAATGGAAAGCCATTATTAACATTAAGCCCACATCACGGTGCATTCAGATTTTCAAACATTCAAATAATATTCAACAACAAAAATAATGAACTAAGAAAGAAAAAGACTAAGCATGCTGCAGTTTCTAATGCTCAAGTTAATTTAAAAAATTTAGGTGATTGTTTTGAAATTTTAATTTCAAACGGAGACTTTCTTCTTTTAATGTCACTCCTCTTGAATTAAAACACGCAAGATCTTTCTCAAAGTTCAATAAAAGCACATACCTGTTCTGATTTGCCCTTAACTGCACATTTAGTCCTTTTATCTTCTGTGACCTTCCAGTGTAACTAAGTGAAAAAACATGCAACAAAAAAGCACATTGAAAGTACTTTAACTCAATGAAAGGTTTGAAAATCTTGAAGTAACACACACACAAGAAAAGGCAACCCCATCTAGAGGAAATGCAAGACATTTTGCAAGTAGCATTCAAAGGCTCAAAGCCGTATTTTCAGCGGGAGATGACACTTTCAAATCCATGTGCCTTAATCAGAACTAAACTACCATGTTCTGGGTTCATAATGATGATTCCCCACAAATGGCTAATGAACTTTTCATTACCATACACATTAGGGAAATGCAACTGTAACTGGTTTAAGTATTTTTTCAATTTGAAGTGCTTCTCTATTTCATTAACACTTGAATAAAAACACTTGGAGGAAAGGAATCAAAGAAAATTTACTGGACTAATTTGCATTATACTGAGTACAGCTTTACAACTATGCTTTATATGCTGGTGAAAGTGCCCACCACCACGTATGAACGTGTTCTTCATATTAAAAATCATATAAGCATCTTCTAAAGCACCCTGGGTGGTAGTCCATGCTGTACCTCTACATGTCAGCCTGTGTTGCTGACGGGATGAAAAGCAGGAGCCTGGGAAGGACCTGGAAGCAATGTAACATTAGCAGGTTTCTGCCTGGGCTAATCTACTTTGAGAAACCAGCAAAAACATATTCAAAGTACTTCTCGGAGCAAGCTGATCAGAGCTGTCTGCACCACCACCTGCTGTGCAGACACACCTAGACACAAAACAGATGGGACTGAAAAGACAGGGCCTTCTTTTGCAGCAAACCTGCAGCCTGCTCTGAGCAAGCCCCAGATTTGCCTGTTTCAGATTACTTTTTGATTCAGATTAACAGAAAATGATCCACTCCTGATATTAAGAAAACATGTAAGAACTACCGCTATGGGTGACACCCACAGTCCCTCTCATCCACTATCCTGCCCCCAAGAAGAAAATACCCAAGGAGATCTCTAATTACTTGTTTATATCCAGCTTTTCCCTTCTTACTCTCTTTTATTCTGTAAAATCTTCCAGAAATAATACTGGAGTAGACTATACAGAGCAATTTCTCTTTTATGTACCTGTTTGTCTAAAAAGCAATACTACTGATATAAGGAAATTAAGTCAAATTTGGAGTACAACTTTTACATGGAGGATAATATATTAAAAGGCATACCTCGTGCTGCTTCTCAGCAATATTCACTGCGTTTAAGGCAAAGATCACTTCCCTGGCTCCTACATATAAAACATTTTTGTCTTCACTTAACAGCAGGGTTGAATAGTTTGACACTCTTGACTCATTAAAATGTATTAGCTGGACCTCTGTTGAAATGGAAAAAAAATAGCACCTCATGAAGAAACACAATCACTTAGGGTCAAGCTCATGAGTAATTTTTTCTAAGTTGTCTAAACAGCTGTTGGAAAACTTGAAGACAACAAAGGTTAATTCAGACAACCCCTGTAAAAGACAAGGGACCCCTCAGAAGCTTGATTCAGCATAAACAGCAGCTTCCATCAACATCAAAATCACTTGTCCCGATTTTCTCATTCAATTTCAAATGCTCAAGTATTTCCTCTTGTGGTGATCCCTGTAACTCACTTCTTCATTTTTTTCTCTACTTGCTCTTTCTAAACTTGTATTTTCCACATCCACTGTCAGATTGTTCCTCACCTTTTCCTTTCCATATACCAATCTATTCTGGAAAATCAGACCAGTCACCACATCCCTTTGCAACTATCCTGAACAAATCCTACAAAATATTCTGCACCTTAAGACAACTCTTCCGCATACTGACATAAAGAAAGAAGACACAGAAGCAAATAACAAACCATTTGCAACTGATTGTGAAGTGAAAACCAGAGATGAAATGCACAACATACACACAAAATAACATCATGAGGGGAAAAACCAAGATGAGTAGAAATAAGACAAGAAGAAGAGGGAGGTATGAGAGAAGAGGCAGTGGAATGAGGAAGCGTGTAGAATGGACCAGAATGGCTTGAAGAAAGACGACACAAACTGATTAATACAAAAGAATATTTTTTTCTGAATGTACAACTATAATGTAAAAATTACTGAAAGCTTTTATACATGAAGACACAAGATTAATTAAGCATGGCTTTTTACGATACAGATGAAAACAATGTACTATTACTTCCAATTGTATCATTAGTAATTGCACATTTTCAACTATAATACTCCAGAAACATTAATTTTAAACTAGATTCTCAAGCATGTAATTTTGAAATCGTTTACTTGGCAGGAAAATTTTCCCAAAATGGATGAACTGGTTCATACAACTCCATTGAACTAAATTCCCTCTCCTATTCAAAGTAGGTTTTCAACATTTAAATGCAATCATCTTTAGCAGACACAGAGAGAAATAGCACGAATGAAAATTAACTCCATTTATTTTGACTAATTTGGATGTGAGTTGCCAGTACCTTTCTATACCATTAAAGAGCAACTTGCCAAATTTTAACTACAAGACAGAAGCATCAAGGAGTCTAAGCAGGAACTACAAACCTTGTCTAGGCCACCCTTTCCTAAAGTCTGTGTCAGCAACTCACTAATTGCTATACTAACAATCAGGTAAAACACTTCCTACAGTCATCTCATAATCTTCTTATTCCTACTACATTCTTAATCTCCATCTATCTTTTCCTACAGAATGTCTGCTCAGAATTTAACACCCTTATTTAAGACTGCTTCATTATTAGCCAAATATTATTGCTATTGCCATTATTAGCCAATGTATTTGTCTGGGTTTGTTACTGTACACTTGGGTAAGTAATCAATTGCTGCTTAGTAATGTTAAAGAAGGACCCAAAGACAAAATCTCTTAAAGCATCCATGCCACATGGGTAATGGGGGGTAGGAGTGGAAAAAAGGGAAAATGCATATATTCACAAATAACTACTCTATAGACTTTGCTCTGAAGTTCTTTTCAGACCCAAGCTAAATTATTAAACTAAAAGCTTAATCTGTTTTTAGATTTCTACTTCTTCTCTTTGCACTTATATTTGCAGACTCCAGATTATTGTATTGGGAGATTATGAATACATGCTGCAATTTCAAATGTAAGAAAAGCATTGTTCTGTGAAAGACTTTCATATCTAGACACCATAAAATGCTGTCAAAAGAGGGCCAAATGCTTATTTTTTCTTTGTCTGTTGATGTATTTAATGCTCAAGACAGCTCTATGTCAAGATAGATTATTAGCTGGAGAGGTGCATTCTGGTAATATATTCAAACTCCAGGTAAAAATAATTTGTTTAAAATAAAATACACCTACAGGGGTTTTCTCTTGAAACTAGTCTCAGTTGCAATATCCTTCATCTGAGAAAGCCAAATTTGGAATTTCTCCTCTGTTCCAAAACAGCTCTGTTCTCAAAGCTGCTTGAAGGAATCAAAATCAGTTAACCGAGTGCCTGCATGACTTTTGAATATTCTGGTCCTAAGCATTTAATAAAGTGAGCAAAGTAGCAACACCTGACCAAATTCACAGCAAACTGGCTGAAAGAACCTAAAGCCCCAGTGAGTTTCCAATCCCACAGAAGCCCTGAGGATGTGGCAATGTCCCATGTTACAATACTTAAATTTCTGTTCTTACCTTTGTGTTCCCAAGTGATCCTTGGCACTGGGCCAAATGCTATTGCCACTTGTAGCAACAAACCCCAAACTGCATAAAAAGCACACAGAGCCATCTTCAGTGTCCCTGCTCTTCGGGGTTCACTAGATAACTGCAGCAGGTAGCGTTTCTTTGGCAGATGAAATGGAGACCCCAGGGAGTATTAGAGACCAGGCATTTCAGCCCTTGAGAGCAACGCAACAAGGGAGGCTGGAACAACTGTACAAGTACGTGCTTTTCAGCAGATCACTTCAAGAGAACGCACATTTTCCAGGATGCTGCATACAGAGACTGCCCACACGCTCCACAGGCTGCAGAGCTGCTGAGAAGTGTGACTGAGCGCATTCTTCTGTTTCACCAGAGAAATAAATGATGCTGTGGAGAGAGGACGGAAGCAAGAAGTAGAAGTAAACTAAATACTGCCAAAAATAGCACTGATGTGGCAGTATTTCTACAGCTGTCTGCATAGCTTAATATGGACACAAATATATTAACTGGTGAAAATCATATTCTTAAAAACAAGACACACGTTACATGGCAAATGGGCAATAATTGGAAGCAATCATTTCAATCTAGAATTCCAAGTGTAAATAGTTTGAACTGTCAATTATGCTTAATGCACAAAACTTGACTCTAGTCTGTTCTTTCAATAGTGTGTCAAAGAAAATCCCACCTCGCAAACAATAAACAAAGATAACAAAAACCACTAAGATCACAGAGCAAAGAACATGAGAAATGCAGCATTAATAGTAAGAATGGTTATACAAATCTGCTGTACCTCCCACACTTGGATCTTACAGAAGTCTTTTTTAGTGAAGTTTCCTATAACGCTACTAACCCACTCAAGGTTTGCGATGTGCAGGGGGTAGAAATACAGCTACAGAAACAAAGAGCTAATGCACTGCATACAAAAATTATGAGAGAAAACACTTCAAGAGTGAAAGTGCTAGATAGATACTACCATGAGAGTCATTGTGTCTCTAAGTCAACTATCACTCTCAGACCCAGAAAGGCCTGTCCTAATAAACAAAACTGTTCATTGCTTTCTACACCATCTTCCAGAAGTCTCTACTCCTCCTGTCTTCCTACAACTACTCCTAGGTGAAGATTCCAGAAGCAGTGAGTGTATTCATCAATTACTATATTATAAATAGGTTTTGAGGCCTGTACACTTGGGGTGGTGATGAAAAAAACCACGTTGTCCTTTGCAGCATGGCAGAGGATGCCACCACTGCCTGAGACACTGAGGTGACTCTAGTAAGAGACACACTACAATATAAGATAGCTAGCTGTAATACCTAAAGGCTACCCAGCAGGAGGGAAAGTGAAGGTGTATTGATTTTGCATGGCCTGGTTTTGGTAGCAGGTGGGGTACAGGGGTGGATCATGAAAAATGCTGCTAGAAGCTTCCACCATGTCCAGTAGAGCCAAGCCCTGCCAGCTCCAAAGACAGATGGGCTGTTGGCCAAGGCTGGGCCAACTACAAAGCCTCTGTGATAACATATTTAAGAAGAAAACAAAACACAGGTGGTGGCACAGTTTTAGTTGAGAGCAGAAAGAAGCAGAGTGAGAATATGTGAGAGGAACAGCCCTGCAGACACCAAGGTCAGTGAAGGAGAGGCAGGAGGTGCTCCAGGCAGCAGAGCTGAGATTCCCTTGCAGCCCCTGGTGCAGACCATGGTGAAGCAGCTGTTCCCCTGCAGCCCATGGAGGTCCATGGGGATGCTGAGATCCACCCATAGCCCATGGAGGAGCCCCAGGCCACAGCAGGGGGATGCCTGAAAGGAGGCTGTGGCTCTGAGAGAGATCTGTGGGATCTCCTTAAAGGACTGCACCCTGTGGAAGAGTGACCCATGCTGCAGCCATTTTGAGAGGACTGTGTGTCCATGGGATGGACTCACATTGCAGCAGGTCACAGAGAGCTGTGGCTCTTGAGAGGGAATCACATCAGAGAAGTTCATGGAGAACTGTCTCCCGTGGGAGGGACTCCACAGTGCAGCTGGGGAATGACTCCTCTCCCTGAGCAGCAGAATAAACCATGGCTAATGAATTTACCATAATCCCCATTCCCTGTCCACTTGCACCACTGGGGTAAGGAGGTAGTGCTTGGGAAGGAGGGAGGGGTGGGGTGGGAGCTGCTTTTAAGGGATTTTTTTACTTCTCATTATCCTGCTCTGATTGTGTTAGTAATGATTTCAATTCATATCTCTAATTAGAGCCTGCTTCACCCATGATGATATTAGATGAGCCATCTCTCCCAGTCCTTATCTCTACCCATGAATCTTTCATTAGATTTTTTTCTCCCTGGTCCAGCTGCTCAGGAGAGTGAGTGAGCAGCTTTAGTAGTAGCCTGGCATCCAGCCAGTGTCAACCCATGACAGGTTACAAAATTATTAGTAACACTGAAAAAGGAAGGGCCCCATACCTGAAAAACACAGAGGTAAAAAGACTAAGGGGAAGTTGCAGTAAGAACATCTCTAAGCACAAGCAAGATTCCTCTGGGAGGAGACCTGGGTTTAAGCAGGAATAGGCAAGGAATCTCTAGCAAGCGCAACCAGTGGATCTTAAGTAAGGTGGCTGAGTAGAAGATGGGCAACTACATTCTAAGTGTTTACACCTGCTTTACTAAATGATCACAGGCAAGACTAAAAGTTTTAGAAATCTCATTTATTTCTATAAATATTTTATCCATTAAGAAAAAAACACACAAGAATGTAACTTGCTCAAGCTGAACCCGTAACTTTTTTCTTTTTAACCTTTTTTTTTTTGTCTTGGTAAGCACTTTGGATCAAATCCAACTGTTTGTAGCAGATCATATAAATCGTTTTGGGTTTTAATCATGTTATCAGTTGTTAAGCTTATTAGGCTTTTTTGTGTGTCTTTCATCCTTCCTGTTTATCATCATAGACAAGCAATTCCAGGTTTTGCTCTCCAATACATTAAAAAGTGCCCACTCACCCAAGTTACAAGGCATGACATATTCTGAGGCAAGCAAACAGCTTTACAGGTAAGTGTTTAAAAAGGTAAGAATAATTCAATTATTAAGTACCAGGCAGTTTAGCTCCTTTAAGAGAAATGTAATGAGGAAAACACAGTGTGAACACAGCTAATCCTTTTCTTAATGCTACCTTCTGTTACTGAAAAAACTGCATGTAAAAATCAATTCCCTGTTAACTCCTGATTTTTTAACTTTTTAAAACTTTTTAATAATTTTTAGATTTATTTTTAAAAGATACTGCCAGGATGCCTTCAAGCTATCAGCTATCTACAATACCATATAGCAGAGACGACTCCAGAGGAGACTTCGCAAGTCCTGTAAATTTTTTGGACTTTCAAATAGGATTAGCAATTATAAGCCCTAGTACAGGAAAATCCTGAGTTTTCCTATGGTCACATTACATTCCTAGTCTAGCTCACCTATCTCAGTAAATGTAAAATGACAATGAAGCTTGAAACAAATTACACTACCTTTTGAAGGAAACAAAGGATCTGGCTGGATCCTTAGTGCCTGCTTTGCTGTGTGGACTGAGAATTGCTTTGGCTATACAAAATGGAAATCTGTGATTTCATTCCTGTTGTACAGGGTTGCAAGAAAGGTCCTTTTTCACATTAGTATGTTTAACTTGTCAGACATTACTTGATCTAGGGCAAAATTTTGCATCTTACAAAATTACTACAGTGAGCATTGCATGCCCAGTTGTGCAAGATCCACTTTGTTCTCATTTCTGTAACTTTAAATAGAGATGAAAATGCACTCAGAACCTTGTCCTTTAATTTAGCCTTCAATTTAGTTACTCTCCCTTTCCCCTCCCTTCCCTGTGCTGAAAATTATCTGGAGTAAGTCCTTCATTGACATCCACTGAAAGGTCATTTATAATCTAATATGAACCTCTTTTTTGCATAACGCAAGGGGTACAAGAAGAAAAAGAAAAAAAAAAGAAGCCCAGACAATGGCCTCATTTCCAGATTAACTCAGTTCCATCACTGTTCACTAGCTTTGATTAGATCTGAGTGCTTTGACTTTCTGAAAAGTTAGGTCTCCTAATACTTTGAGCATTACTCCCAAAAACTAAGCCACAATTTGCTTGGAAAAAAGTACAATAAGGAAGTAAAGGAGCAAGAAACCTGAAATACTTGGTTACATAATTAAATTCTGATTAAAATGACCACAGGTTTACTTTTCTGTAAAACTGTTAAAAATTTTCTGAGGTAAATAATCAGTAAATCCATAATTTAGGGACTCTGATGATAATTTTACATAAATGATGTAATGTATAATGATGAAATGGAGCAAAATGAGTTTTCTGTGATGCTTGTATTTATGGTGACTAAAAACAGGGCAACTGTAAAAGCAATCAACGCAGCTCCTGTCAGATTGGCAGAGCACAGCTGGAAGCTCAAAGCTGGGAACATTCCCCTTGACATGTAAAATTGTAATGCATGGAAAGAGAAATAGGTAGAAACAACCTTCTGCTCTCTTGAAGGATAGAAATTCAAAGCTGTTAGAAAAATTTCAGGCTGCATAACTGCTTGT
Organism: Peucedramus taeniatus; assembly: GCA_013400575.1. Lineage (NCBI taxonomy): Eukaryota > Metazoa > Chordata > Aves > Passeriformes > Fringillidae > Peucedramus > Peucedramus taeniatus. The sequence goes on along the minus strand of WBNO01007552.1, from coordinate 47,243 downwards.
AAGGAATACTAGCACAAGTTTTGAAACCAGGAAGTTGCAATATACTGGTGGTTATGAAGATTAGAAACCATCTGTCTCTCACATCACCCGTGTCACTGGGCATCAAAGAAAAGCAGTGCTTTAGTCCACCTTCTGGAAAAATGCAAAATCCTAGTCATGCAGTGTAAGAAGCTGGAAAACCAACCATAGGAAAGAGACTGTCACCTTTCTTATCCTCCAGGACACAGAGGCAAAGTACACACAAGTAAGTACTTGTGAGCACAAAATTTCATCTTTCAGCTATGTCAATTCCACAACCCTTGCCAGTACCCAGGTTTTTTTTTTATAAGTAATCCAACCCAGAGGTGTCCTCTTCCCCAGTCGGCATGATACGGCTGGATCCAAATGTATGAGCAAATACCACACAAGTTAGCCAAATTCTGGAATTTAAAAGCTAGAAAATGGCCAACTTTGCAACACTCGTTTAGAAATATTTTTTCTTCTGATAAACTTAGTTGCACTGTGTAACTTCTCAGTTTGGCTCAGTATTACCTAAACTGCTAAGTGAATCTAGTTTTATTTTGTATATGAAGGCTAAAACCAGGAGAATTTACTAACACACCAGGAACAGTCAGCATCATAGCTGGGACTCTAGTAATTACCAAGAAATTATCATTACCATCACAGAGGATCCAGCTTCTCCCTTGAAGAAAGCCAAAGATGTGCTGGCCATTCTGGCCTAATTCTGTCACTCTCTTCCAGATTCCCCAGCCATACTAAGTGCCTCCATAATTTTCCTCCCTTTTTGTATTGCACTTTATTCTTCTCCACAGGGTTTCTCCTGCCTTGCAATCCCTCATCTACTCTGTACTTACTCTCCCACCAATGCTATCACCCACTTTTCTTCCCCAACACAAGCAATGCACATCTCCATGACCACAGGTGATGGCACCCCCAGTGAGGCAGCCAGACAAAAGACCATCTTTCTCAAAGGAAGGCCCTTTAAAATACATACTTCCCTACCTCTCTGTAAAATCACTGTCACATCACTCATTGTCCAGGGACAGCAAAATGAGGACCTCACAGTAAGGAACAGCTATCTGCACGACACCCTTCCTTCCCACTGCCAGGAGTGAAACGACCATGGCAGGTTCACCAGGCACTCTACCCTGCTATTTTTAAATAATTAAAAAAAACAAAAACCACCAAACAAAACAACAACAACAAAAACACACCAACCAACCAAACAAAAAAAATAAAACAAACATTTGCAAAACTTGCAAGGAGTAACTTGTAAGTTACTATGATGAGGGATATGAAGCTCAGTATATAGAGACAGGCGAATGTATGAGTGGACTGCTTCTGCAAGCAGAAAAGGGTGAGTCAAAGGATTCAACTGTCAGAGGGCATAAATTCCAAGTTCTCCCTAAATAACTTTCTTTTGAAGCTTTAACAGAATACAAGTCTGCTTTAATATTTATTGATGCCTATTTTAGAACAGATTCTAAGGCTCCATACTTGCAAAACAAACCAGAGAAATCCAACTATGAGATTTTGCTTAAACATGTTTTTTTTTCTTTTTCAATTTTGTTTCCAAAGCTGAAAGGAAAAGTTAGCAATATTTGTACTTTAAGTAATCAAAATTGCACAGTGAGAAGTGTACAAATTACCTTTGACAGTTGAGTTTTATTAACACAGTTTATGTACTTCAGACCAGTAAAGACAGGGTGGTTATATCCTTTGCTTTAGTTATCACCCTTTTAAAAACCTCAAACACAGTACAATTTTTATACAGCCTCATGAAAAACATCATTATTTACAATCTTTTTATTATAAAATACATATGGATTCATTTTCTCCTGAGGAAAGGTACAGCCTTAAACTAGCAGACCAGTATCCCTTTATGATTAACATACATGTAGAGCATGGGATTATTTGCATTTCAAACTGCAACCAGAATACTTTGTAGTTGCTATATGATTACAAATTAGATGAAGATTCCTAAGACAATTTGGTGTGGTATTTATCTCTACCACAAAGCCTGTTGGAGGATGTGAACTAGTGCTAAAATATAAAAGCTGAGGAAACAAATCCCCAGTTTTAGGCCAGAAATCAGTATTTTCTGTTTCTGCATGATAAATAGGTCATCAATCAGTCCTCAGGAAACTAATGCTTGTACTTAAAGAAGAGAATTTATTTTCAGAGGGATACTGCTAGAGATCCGTTACTCTATTAAACTCACATTCCTGTTCTTTTACTACTACATTCTTTTTCTGTGGGCAAAGATTACACAAAGATAAAGTATTATGCAAAAAAAATAATGACAAGACAGATTAGAATCCTTATTTTTTAGATTACTGTGGGTAGATCTCTAGGAATAGGATTCAACTTCAAAGAGCAACAGGAAAGAGCTAACCTGGATGCTTAGTTATCCCAAATACAGAATTCAAGAGCTGCCCTGGGCATGTTCTAAAACCCTTTTCTGCCTGCCTAGGTACTCCCCAATATTAAACTTGTGTTATGAGAGTGCCAGTGCTGCAGATTAAACCAAGCAAGAAAGAAAGCGAAGTTCATCTTCTCCTACTGGTTAAACATACTGTCATAATCAAAAATATTGCTCAGTTTCTTTCTTATTTTTTCTTGGGCTCATAGGACTGAATGAGTCATTTGAAGTTACTTGAAGATGTCTCTTGGCAACTAATGGCACAGGCCAAAGTACCTGAATGTCTAAATTAACAGGTATGTGTGCTTTAAAAAAAGCTATCCTTCGTGTCCAGCAACACTTTCAGAGTCAAACATATCCAAAAGCAAGCCCAGTACCCCTTCATAGACATAAAACCATGTAACAAAGGAAAGGTGCAACCCTGGACATGACCTTTTAGTGGTAACTAAAGAACAGGTAAATACAGAGTATGTTCCTGAGTGAAAGAAGTCCTTTCCTGGTAAGTTTCCTGAGTATTTTGGTCTTGAAGCAAAAGAATGTAATAAATCAAACTTACAATCCAGTCCTGACTTACACTTTTTAGTATGCACTAAGTCCCTAGTATTCTTGCAGTACATTTACCTGTTTTGCTAACAAGGACACCTCTAACAGAGTCACCATGAATCCAACACAGCCCCCCCTTGCTGGGAGGATGTACCTCTGGTTTCAGTGTACGTACCTGCCACCCTCCGGAGCCTCCTGCACACTCCAGAGCTGGGAAGGCGTCAGAAACACGTCCTTTCTGAAAAGGAGTAAGAAACAGGCTTTGACACCAGTACCACATAATCCTGAAGGGCAAGTTCTGATATGGGAATTATAATAAATCCTCCCCCAAATGTTTGGCTTTTATTTTCCAGATTACCAGGGAAGAGCATTCCCGACAAAAACCAGAACTGCTACATTTGCATCCAATGAGCCAAGATCCTGACGTTGCACTTAACACAAAAAAATATTAAGCAGACCTGATAAAAAGCAGACACATCAGCTCTTTTAAAACTCAATTTGTTTCTCCTATCCCAAGCTGGCTGATACCTATCCAGCACAAAATTATTCAGCACTAACACTGCAGTAGCAATTACTGATACTGCTAGAGTCTGGGACCCCTCAGATGCTGGTACAGGATGTACTAGAGAGAGGTTAGAAACCAGCCAGCCCCAATAACAACTACATTTACCATATAAAGCCATATAAAGCAGTTCCAACACTTTCCTGCATTATTAAAGAACTGCATTATGCACAAGCTTAGGAAAAAGGCTCTGGATATTGACAAAGAAACCCAGAATGCTCATATTTATTTTGTCGTAACCACAGGACAAGAGTGGGCCACTGTGAAGCAATCTCAACTCGGCACAACAAAGCATTTATCCCAAGACTCTTCTATGTAACATGCTTCCAATATGCAGACTCATAATGATGTTACATCAGATTGTATTTAGCATATGTACTTCCTAATATTCATCAAAGCACTTTTAAAAGGCTGAGCCATGTGAAAGGGTAGTGTTTTTTAAATGCAAGTCACTGAGGGTCTAAAGTACATTTCACTACAGTCAACAGTAAAGGGGTTCCCAAAGATGCAAGTGGTAAGATGGTGCACCTGACAAAAAATTTCCATTGCACTTCTGAAGACTTCATTCTTGTCTCAGAAGATTAAAATGTCCCAGAAGACAGAAGCCTCAAAAGAAACAGGCTAGAGAAAATTACAGGAAGCAGTTCAATACTGCAGATCTGTCTCCAAGGGAGAGCCTATACAAGGTCTTTTCCAGAGATCTTCAACAGTGCGTGTTTTGTGGCTACCAGTATGGTAAAAAGGATCAAACAGCTACATCAAACACACTTTTGCTTACAAAACAGTATTTTCAGTATCTTTTGGGCTATATAAAGAGGGCAAGGTAGTCTGATTCTCCCCACAATGCTTTTTCAACAAGATATTTCATGAAAAGCCATTACACCCATCCATGTTATTACTAACTGGCTACTTTTCACGAACACTAGCAGAATGTAACTGACTTACTTTAGATGCAAAAAAAACCCTTTCATTCTGTTGTAAACAAACTAGAGCACGCAAGCCATCTGACCAGTTATGAAGGTCTCCACAAACCAACTTACACCAGATCATCTCTATGGCTTTAGCTACTCAGTATTGAAGTGAATAGGTAAAATTTACAAAAAATTCCTGCTTGCCACAAAAGGCTATCAATCAACATAGCCACTATTGCTACTGGAGTTTTCAGATCCAAGTACGCCTCCTTACAGCTTATGCTCCCAGAGCAAACTATAATAATCTATTTTAGCTTCAGGTACCTTAAGGGAAAAAGAAAATTCTCTTTTACCTCTCTTGAGAAAGAGTTCTGGCAGCCTACAGCTTGTAAAAGCACTTTCACTTAACAAAGCACTTGCATCTAAATGAACAGCTACAGTAGGTGTGAAATTCCTCTGAAAGCCTAGGAGCAAATCAGCTGACCCGTATAGTTTCCTTACTTTAAACAGCCTGACATGGAGGTTTGCAAGTCTCGGCAAAAGCTCCAGGTTTCTGAACTATGATCTGAGGTCATTGGGGACTGAAAGACAAGTGGCAGATGGCTGGAGGTCAGGCCACCTCTCAGCCAGCCTCTCGATCTACACGGAGGTGGTAAGAGGCAGATGAGCTGCTAGGACTTCCAAGCTGTGGCACCTCAGCTCAGGAACTGTGCTCCTAAGAGCAGTCCATCCCCTCCTCGCCGTGGTCCTTGGGAAGGGGGCAGTAACCATCAGTGTTTCCGGCAGAGAAGCCCACAGGCTGGGTGTCAGGGTGACTGGGCTAAGGTGAAGAGTGGTTTGCAAGTAGGGGCTCATTCTTCTCCTTTGGTCACACTGCCACTGCCCACCTGTCAAGACACCACCTACAGCCATGCTACACACGAGAAACTACTCCCAGCTTGCCAGAAGCTGTGTCATAATTAAGCCTTTTAATCCAACTAGGACTTGAGCATGAAATTAAACATCCATGTAAGCACTGCAGGTTGGCAGACATCTTTCAGGTGCTCTTGTTTGACACAAACCTCACAGGTGATCCTTTACAGCAGGTACTGGAGGAGATCCTTAACAAACCATACACCCTGTCAGGTTTTAAGAGTACTTAAGTCTAAACTTATGGGGAAAAAAAAAAACAACTCTAAACTGTTTCTTCTGGCAATGATTACTTAAGCTTGGGGAGAAAAATTACACCACGAATAGCTCATTATTTTGACAACTGTGACTAAGTCTTCAAAGATTAAAGAAAACACCTACTGGATTATAAATGAAAGACAGCCTGGAATACATTATGTAGAATAAAGGGATAGGCACCTTAACGAAATTTTTCATAAAAGATCCACAATCCTTCATATATGTGTGTTTGCATACACTTTATTTATTTGAAGGCCTTCTAATCGGTCAAATTCCAAACCACATTAATGTATTACAAGGTACTTCTGGCTGTCACATCCTACTTGCATTAAAAAAAAAATTAAAAATCCAAAGAACAACTACCGTGTACTAGTTTTCCTTCTGCACATCAATTACCATCCAGATCAGGAGCATTTCTTTCATCTCCATTCAAGCACATACCTGCTGTAACCAGGTCCTTGCGATTCTAAATGAAGAGAAGAAAGGAAACTCAAGAAAACTAGCTTTTAAATTAATTTTCTTTACTTGGAAGTTTCTTTGGGAGCCCACAGAGGCAAATAATAAGTTTCGGAACATTTCTAGTGCTACAGCACTATACACTGACCTTACTGAAATATCATTTCCAGATAAATACCTTGATAACCACAACTAGAGCTATATTTGCTATCTCTATCTCAAGTTAGCCACAACCTATACATATTGCCTTTCTTAGAAAAACTATTTTAAAAGCTTGCGTGGAAGCAACAATAAAGCCAACATACAGCTATGAGTAAGACTGCACAGACAGCTGCCCATAGACAGTGTCTGTGACTAAGAACTTTCCTAAAAACTTCAACCATGTGTGGTTGTAAAATTTTAATTACATTAAAAGGTAGGCTAGACTACAAACTTCAAGAAGAGTGCATATTACCATCACTATATTTAAATAATCGATCTGAAACTAAAATAAACTAAAATAACTGCTGCAAACACGGCCTCCACCCACTCTGGATGGGGTTGGCGATTATACCTGCACCACCTGTGCAAGACACTGGGGGTGAAAAATCAAGTAACAAATGTGCTATAAGACTTAGCAAAGCTCAAATCTTTTTTCCCTTTTCTTCCTGCAAAGTTTACTTTTCATAAAAAAAATCTTAATTTCACAGACCCACTGGCCTATCAACACCCACCCGCTTTTCCTAAACATTATAGGAAAAGTAGTATTTGAGCTTTAACCTGATGCAGAGGCCCATGCTAAACCTTGTTCTGAAACAATGAAGTGAAAAAAGCCCTGTTAGGTCTTGAAAAGACATCTCTATCTCACCCAAACTCTGCTGGGATCCTCAGTTTTAATTCCTGTCACCTTGGCATTCCTCAGATCTCACAAGCTTCTTCAAAAAAGCCAAGAAAAATATAGAGACTGAACCGGTGGCAGAGAGCTACAAATGCCTCCTGTATCTCAATGGCAAAATAAAAATATCAAGGTTGGGCCAGCTACTGCCACGACGAGAGTTTCTCAGTTTTTAAAGATATTGAGAGAATCTGTAGTTCAGCAACTTAACTTCCATAGCACTGAACGGGAGCTTTCATGAATGTATCTATGCATCCCAACCCTTCTTCAGGAAAGGATCAGAGTGGGTTTCACAATTTCAGCTTTCTTCCAGTTACAATAATGCACAAATTGCTGTACAGTTATAATACTGTACAAACATCAACACAAGAGTATTTTAATTTAAAAATTTAAAAATTTGATCCTGAATCAAATTCCAGTAAAAGCAGAGAACACCAACACAACTGTGTGTGATCAACAGCCACAGTGCATGAGAGAAGAAACAAGGATGCACAAATGCATAAAGAAAGTAACATGTACCAGCACTTTTGCTTACAATTCATCATTTTAAAGCACCACTTCAGGGATATGTAAAATCTTTATGTATTCACATAGCCTTCGCTTAGGGAAGATCAAAATTCAGAAGGAACACTACAATATTCTGGTCAATAAACGAACATAGTCTTCGATGAGCAAAGATCACTGCGACCACCTCCACAATAAACAATTTTTCTACTTCAACAAGATAATATAAAGGAGACATTACTACTCCTGTTGTCATAAAATCCCACGTAATCCATGTCTCCTATCAGAAAAGGAGCAATCCTGGAAATTATTTGCTGGTTAGAAAACCTGAACAAGAAAAAACAACAGATAAGCCTCCAAATCTTACTCTTGCTATTCAATGAAAAGTAACAGAAAACAAAAGTCTAAATTCTACCTGCATTTTTCATTATTGTTCTTTATCAGATGTTCTTTAAGGTCCCTAAAGAAAAATCAAGAGTTAAAAAGCACTCAAAGATCCACAAAAACATGTGTCTTAACCAAAAGTTGCCAATTATGCAGAAACATCTAATATTAATAAGTGAAGTTCCCTATTTCCATATTAATTCTGACAACACACCAACCCAAGAAAGCTAAAACTAAGATCAACATGCTGTATTTTACCACCTGCTTTCTTGAGAGCTTAGATCAAATAAGCAAATAAATTATGTCACTTTCAGAGAAATTTTGTTCCTTTTCAACTAAGTAATACTACAGTATTTCCTGGTTTTACTTTTCTGGATTGTTTACATAAACTGCATTAGCAGTGCTGACAGGTGATAGTCTGAATACGTTTAAGAGTTATCCGAACATAGATTACAAAACACCTAGATTTCACAGTGTTTCATATTTACTGTTTTTCAATGTTCTCTTACCTTGAGAAATATATGGCCCNAAAAAAAAAAAACAAACACAAAACCACAAAACCTCAAAAAAAAAACCCAAAACAAACAAACAAAAAAAGCATCACCAAAAAAAACAACAAACAACAACCAAACAAACAAAAATCCCAACAAACCAACCAAAAAAAAAAAAAGGAAAAGACATGAAGAATCTTTCACATTCTTTAGAATTGAGTATTTTATTATCTTGATAGTGCAGAAAAACCCAGTTGTTCAGTATCAGATTCTAGTTTTTCAGGCTTTCAAGCTGGTTTTTAACAAAATATGCCAGTTACTGACAGGATCCAGATTCTGAGACTTCTCGACTCGGAGAGGAGGCAAATACAACAACTACCTTTCCCACATAGCAGCAGTTTTCAGCACCAAAAGACGTCTGTGCCAGTTTGCCCACTGAGAACACTTAGCTTGTTAGGCTGTACATATTCCGACACAATGTCAACACCATGCACTGCTCAAGGACACTAACAATGAGATGATACAATGCAAAACCAGCCTTAAACTAGCTTTAAAAGCACACTCAAAACACTGCCTTCCTTTTTCTTTTTTTTTTAATTCCCAAAAGTTATTTGGCATTAAGTGCAACAGAAGGAAAAGGAGGAGCAATTTTCACCTCAACACTTAAAATTACAAACCAGTACTTCTTCAACTGCACAGCAAAACATTTTGCACCTTAAACAGAAGCATTGAAGAGGTTACCTGTCCGTCCTGAGAAAAAGCTTCTGTGCTGGAAGAAACAGGCAACTTCAGCTCAAGGAGCCAGACTCAGTTCCCTGGTTGTGTAAGACCTAGCACAGCCTCCCTGAGGGAGTTGCTCAAGGTTGCTGAAGTAGAGAATTTGAACCAAGTTATTCAAAACACTGGAGAAGTAACAAAAACAAAACTTAACTCTTTGGCTATATAAAAATCAGAAATTGAACCTTGCAGCGGTATCTACTATTAAAAAAATCCCAATTAAAATTCACAGGTGGAATGCACCCATTTTTTGTAAAACCAAAACAGAACTATCTGTGTCCAAAAAAACCCTATAAAGCTATAAAAAAGGATTTCCTCAAGCATTACAAGTTATACAAGGACATCTCTGACTTATGAAGAAGTAAAATTTGTTCTAGTTCTGCATATCTTTATCTTACTATCATGCATCACACCTGCCTTATCACAAACACCGCTTTGAAACTATCTTCCTCTCACGTTCGGTTGCACAAATCATAATGTAAGGAGAATGTCACTACAACTGGTTAGGACAACACTTCATAGCATGAGAAAAACATGCTCATTCAATATAGCAAGACAACCAGAAGGGACCACAAGGAATCCATACATTCTTGAATCCACCTGTACCACACTCCCAGTAACATTTGGGATGAAGAACTACAAAAACAAAATGCCAAACAGGTCTGTGATAAAAATTTTGAGTTCTCAGTTTTGGATGAAGCAAGGAGATGGAAGTATCACCACTCCCAGGTGCTTTACCTGTCCCTCCACACTGCTTCTACTGCCAACCACACAAACCCAGCTTTGTATTTGACATGAATCATGCTGCCTGAACAGTAAAATCCGTCAAATTTTTCCTCCATCTGACACGATGAAGGTGGTGCAGTAAAGCCCTCTTTCAAAATGCTTTTTCCTCAATTAATTGTATTTCTATGGCAGTTAGCTGAAGAGTCACCAACAAATGCTGTCAATCCTCTTTCCAAAGCTCCAAGCTGAAGCCAGTGCCTCTATGCATGTGCTGTTTGTTTGGTAAGCTGCTTTTTCAGCAGCAACTTGGGTTTCCATATGACAGAAGACAGGGATATTAAGACTTACACAGAACTTCAATTCCTTATTTCCTGTCACCCATTCATGGGATAAAGTCATATAGGGAATCTTCTCAAAGGAAGCGCAGTGTTGGCTTCTAAACTAATTTCCATTGAAAACCTGATACAGAATAAAGAATTAACAATAACAACATACTATAAAACTGGTCATCTCCCTCAGGTCTGCTTACCTTGCATTAATGAAAATAACAGAAACGTCTTATTTTGACCTTCCAAACCCATTCTTTGATACCTGACTTTCAGACAACACACGTGAAGCTCTATTTTCAGATACCACAGCAAAAGCATAAAGAAGCAACACAGTTTTTCAAGTTTCATTGTCAGGTTTTCACTGACACAAGTAGAGTCTGACATTCTGAGCTCTCACACCTGGTCTAGCACCAGGTAACAATTTTCTTCCTCTTTCTCCTGCAGTATTCCACTTGCAGGATGAGGTAATTCAGTCTTGTTAAAACAACACATTTAGGCTCTACAGGTCCTTGACATCAGCTGATAAATTACATTAACATCTGAGTTTTAAGACACTCATCATAAATTTAGCAATGTGCCAGGGTGAATGGCTTAAAACAATCATCCGCTGGGTCCCCGAAACAGGGCTAAGAAAAACAAGCAAGATAACTGCTCTTCTTCCTTACAGCTGCAAGGTGTACAGCCTGTTTACTTTAGCTCTCCTGCCTCTGGCCATTTCTGTGTCCTCTGGTCTCCATCCATAACTCCCCCGTCCAGACCTACACCAGTGTGCAGCTGATCAGGGAGGTCAACTGATCAACTTCCACAGGCTAAAAATGTGCTTTGGGGAGGTGCTAGTTCAAGGGACTTTAAATACACACACAGTATCCCTTTCAGCAGCCATGCTAGCTTGTGGCAGATTGACCTATAACTGCATTACTATGAGAGACAGAAAACTGGGCCTTCCTTGGGCAGGGGAAAAAAAATGGGAGTGGCAAGTAAGTGTCAGATTCACTCAAGTCATCCTTGCCTCATCTCAGGGCCAAAATAAGAAAAAGTGCGGAAGAGATTAGAGATCTTGGTCCATGAAAGAAAACCCTGAAGGTCTGAGGGCTGTATATGACTAGGCCTGTGATAGACAAAATACAGCTCTCCCCTCTGATGCCGTATAGCACCCACCAGGTACAGAGCTTTCTGCAGGACTGCCTGCTGAAAAAGATATTGAAAAGACAGAAGTCTACCCAAGGGTAACACCACTTCCCCAACAGTAAACGCTGCTCTTCTGCTGCAAGACCATTATGAGAACAACTTTATTCTGCCAGTGATAAGCAACTACAATTCCTTCTCATCAGCTTAAACCCTTGCCACAAGCAACACTACATTTGCTTGCATATTCAAGAAACTCCACTGTCCCTAAGGACTGGCAAAGATCACATACCATGGCATAACTACACATCTCAGCCAACCTCACTCAGAACAGGTCACTCAAAACAGGACATACAAGGTCTAGGGTCAAAATTCAGAATTCACCACACACTGCAAGGGTCATTTTAAGTAGCTGAGATCTTGACAAGAGATTATCTCCAACAGCAAAATTCAACTCACGTTTCCTTTCCAAGCAAGAAATACAGTAAAACAGCCTCAAAATTTAAGAAATCATCATCTCACTTTAACAGATATAGTTAATGCAGACAGCTTCAGTGGCAAGCATTTTAAAAGGTTTGGGATTTTGCTGTGTTTAAGATTCTGCTAGGTCAGAAATGAATTCTCCTTTTTTGTGTTAAAAATTCTACACTAATCCTTGCAAGTTTTTATGCTGAAAAGTAACAGAACCATACTTCTGAAATAAGATGCTAGTGTTTTCCACAGACAGCACAGACATGGATTTTACAAATCATCTTAGATTATTTTACCACTGCTCACTAATAACCTTTGCTGTTTTTTAAACTACGTACAGCCAAGGAGTCTGCACTCTTCTTTAAGATATACAAAGAAATTATAGATACCAGCAAATACAAAAATGGTTGCACAGAACAGAACTTGTTAAACATAAGCAGAATTCAGTCAGCAACAACTCAGGAATGACTGACTCAGGAGTTTGAAAAAAAAAATCCCCAAAACCTTCTGACTTTTGGATATTTTCCACAAATGCAGTGATTAATCATGTGCTGTTACATCTATACTGTGGGGTTATACAGCATTGATCGTAACTGTTCCTGCCTCAATACAACCCTTGTGCTGATATTAATAATGCAAAGGTCATTTTGACCTTTACCTAGTAACTGGGTATCAGTTTGTGCCCATTATTATTGCTTTCTGTACACCCAAAAACACAGGTGCAGATCTTTCAGTACAAGTGCTTCAGGTTTCACATCAAATTATGAGTGAGCATGTCAGGAACAGGATTAATAGAAGCTTTGCTCGCAGAACATTCTCATGAGCATTACTGGGATTTTAACTCCTGCAAAGCCTAAAATGAGCTTTTTCTTATGCCAAATGAAATGCTGCAGAGAGAGTCATTATAACATTCGATAATTAACTTTGAAAACTTTGTTTGCACTACCATTATAGATATTTTAACAGGAAAGACAGGAGATATGCACACCACAGTCGTTCTGCCTCAAACTTTATTGACAAAACAGATAATTACTACAAGTTTCTAGCTGTTGAAAGCTAAATTTGAGGGTTTTTAATATTACAGAAAAGCAGAACTGGAAAAATACACAAAGGCATTAGAGGCAAGATGAGATTTATGTGCTTTCTACAAGGTTTAGGGCTCAACAGAGAAACAAAGCTTTCCTTGGCAATGCTGACCTCCAAATGCCACAGCAACCACCATTCATGTCTTATCTCAAACCAGAGATTCCCACCCCAGAACACTCATAGCTTTCACATTTCAAATGTCAGAGTTGAAAAATTAGGTTAAGCTGAGCCAAATGCAAAAGTTAATCCCAAACAAGAGAGATATGTCAGAGAATTCAGTGGTAATTAATGTTACTTGTGAACCAAATTCTGCAGAGATGTTCAAGCCAATAGCTCCTTCCCTGTATCCCTTTATAACTTTCTGAGGTCATCAGATACTGGTAGCACATTACGAGAAAACATGCAAAGAAGAACATGCTTAAGACTGCTACAGCGCCTTTCCTTGGTGCACAACCCAGAACAAGTAGAGACAGGACTCGAGAGGATGCCTATCTTTACTGTCTATATTCCAAGTGTCATTCTACACCACAAAATATCCTCCTCCTCTAAAGCGCGCTTAATAAAGCAAGAAACTAACAAAAGCCCTCATACAGCCTATAAAATAAATGGGCCCTTTCTACAAAGCAAAACAAGTATCATCCTTCTACCTCACATCAATTAAACTTTAAAGGTTAAAGTTCTTAGTGGATGTATTAATTTTCTAAATTTAAATTTCAATTGTTATGCAGCTCATTTGCTAAAAGTCTGGTGGTTTGTTTTGGGCCTGCTGGTTTTGGTTTTTATTTGTTTGATAAAGGCAGACTTAATACAGTAAACAAATGAATTACTCTTAATAAAGCACTGTTTTCCTTCTCACTCTCACTTGACACCTTCCCCAGTTTTCTCTAATTGGAATATCAGCTTTAAACTATTTCAAGAGTTTATAACAGGAAAAAAAAAAAACAACAAAACAATGTCCCATTATTAAAATGTAAACTCAGCTAGATAATGTTATTTATTTGTGGAGCAACTTCTGATATACAGTTTTCTTTCTAGCAAATTATTATCTAGACTTCTTTGAATCCAGAATTTTTTTTTTTTTTTTTTTAATTGAAAACCACTAATCTTCAAGTTTCCTATAGGATGTGTAGACTTGCACTGAGAATTTAAATCTACAAACAATCAGCTTGCTTTTCTTAAGTAGCTTTTGCAGATCTATTAGAAGTCATCCAAGGTAACCATGAGTATACACACTACAAACTGAAATCAGTACTCCAGATTAACATCGATGTATTAGCTGCTTTGCTACCACTTCTCTACAATTTAAGACAGAATGACAGATCTCATTATTTTTGTTGCTAAGAATCCTGTCTCCTGCTGGACTATTTGCTAGCAAGCTTCATTTAAGCTTCCTTATTCTTAAAGGCTGCAGACATATTTCTGCTTGGCAAAACACTGTCTTTAACAACAGATTTGTTGTTCAGTGACACGTGAGAAACTGCGCTACAGTTTGCATACAATGGTCTAAGTTGCTCACTAGCAAGGTCAGCCAACTGCACACCTTGAGGCACAACACATGCTGCTCCTTATTGATTACAAAACTTCCCTGATTGCTCTCTGAGAAAGTCTAAAACTAGCAGTCACTCTGCAGAAAAAAATAGAAGTACCAGAGTATCTGTGCTCAAACAGCTTTTCTATCTTTCTAACAAATGGCATTATACACTTTACCATTAGCTATTGTGAGCCACGGCACTTCCAAAGTATCTAAGTAAGTTGAAAGTTTTTTGAATTCTAATATGCTCTAAAAGGCTGGTGGCATATCCAACATTTAAGTGACAGAAAATGGTGATGCAATTTCACAACAGCTGACCCCTCCCTCAAGACTGCTAGCAAAACATTTGTCATGCTGTGTCCTCAGGTGATGTTAAATGGCATCATCCCTCAGCAGGAAAAAAAAGCCGCTGCTTACTTACCTTTGTGTTAGAATGCAACAAAAAATTTAAAATGTTAACACTTGAAAGTACTGCTCAAAAGGAACCTTCATGAAGACAATGACGAATTTATGACACGCTAAAGAATTAGGTTTATTTCATGTATGTTTCAGCAGTGATATACAAGTTTCATCTTGCTGACATTCAAGTTCTCCAAATAACTCGTGATGCACAGGGAACCAAAGATGCATCTCCTGCTACTACTCACAATATGAAAACTGGTTGCTTCATTCTACCTACGACAAGATTTTTTACAATATCTCCTACAGGAGTTCTTCCTGTCTAACAAGAGAGTGGCTTCATAGGACGCTTCCTGAGAAAATATGTTCTGAATAGAATCTGGTCAGGTCCTGACCAAGATGAGCTGCTGACTAGCAATCACCCAGACCAGTTCACAGGTGATGAATCCTTTTTCATCCATGGCCCATAACTTGTAAATGGCAGCTATCTCCTCTCCAGTGCTCTGGTACATTTTCCAGCTCTCAGAGACATGCATTATGTTCAAGCTTCTCTGATATATGACAGTGCAGTTGCCAGTTCCATGTCTGAGAAAGAGTGCAAGAGTCCAGGATCAACTGCTTCACCTGCGAAGGACACAGTAACTGCAAAAAAGAGAAGGTGACCATGCCTGGGAAAACAGCTACTGAGAAGAGCATTCCACCAGCTCCTGTGGCACACAGAGGCTTGATGGTTAAAGCCTGACTCATGAAGCCTACCAAAATGCCACAATGGACTCAATGAAAGCCTATTCTTGGTAAGGCACTTGAACAACAGCTCAAAAAAAGCAAAATATTACTAATCAGAAAGACCTGAAGACTTCAGCAACTCCAACAGAAAGAAAGTATGAAGCCTGCCTAGTGAGGATTTTCATGTAGATTTCAGAAGTTACAATTTCAGCAATTCAGTGGAAGTTTGCACTACTTTCAGCTTACACATCTTAATGCTTATGTCACTTGTCACATAGTTCTCTCCTACTAAGCCACTTCATAAAGTTTCAGGGGGAAAACAAGTTTAATAAACATTATTTATCTGTCCGTTTAACAGTCTGAGGAGCTGGCACTACAGCTTGCTTGTGAGCATCTCCCACCACTTTCCATCCTTCTCTGTGAGGATCTCCCAGCCACTCACCACACTCCTTCACAGCTACCTTGACACCTACAAGAGCTACCTCATTCCAGCAGCCACTTCTTTGCCACCACAGGACCCTTCCAACTGCACTGAACGACCCATGCAGGCCACAGGGGTGGTAAAACCACAATTTTAGTAGTTACACGAAAGTTTAGAAAACACCCATCCACAGAGAATCTAATGCACATTAATGCAGACAGATTTGTAAAAGTGCCTATTGACTCAGGAGCACTCTATCTGGTCTTCTAGCAGCCATACCCTCTGCCCTAAATAAACCCCTCTCCATGAGCTGCTGATAAGCAAGGAGCACGAGTGGAAGCAAAGACCCCATGCCAGACCCTCTACTCTCTTCCATGCTGCCAGAAGAGGCAAGGGTCAGGCCGACTTCTCTCTCTCCATTGCTATGCAGGGTCCTATTTCATAGTTTTGACTCCAGGATGATTGATAAATTTTCAGATCAAGAAGCACTCTCTCAGACAGCAAAGCACGTAGCCCACTGCTGGGATATCAACAGCAAAGATGCATGATTTCAAGGAATAAATGTGCCATCATTTGGATCGCTGCACTGAGACTAAACAACCTAGAGCTGAATGGTGTTTTTGAGGCTCATCCAATAAAAGTCTACAGTCCTCCAATCCTTGCCCTCCCATCTTGAAATTGAGACAAATAAGATTACAAGACCTTAAAGTGATCTATTAAAGCAGATAAAGCAAACACTTCAGTGTGTTACTGCAGCACACAGGAAGACTTAATCAAAACGTAAAAACTGTTTCTCAAAGGTAGAGGTCTTCATAGCAGCAATGCTATGGAGAAACATGGAGTTGTTTCTTCTGCTAGCTTGCTAAATTTAAACAGAAAATAGCAAATAAAAATGCTTAGAGAATATAAAATATTGTCAAATCCAATTTCAATAATGTCAATTGTTCATAGTCCAAAAGATTAAACTCTATTGGATTAGAAAGGATGACATGTCACCTTTAGAAGCCTGTCTGTGACAATTATATCCATAAGACTGCAGAAGGCTGATCACCAGCAGAGGGAGAATCAGGCAAGTCTACAGGCCTGAAAGTCAAGTTACTAGTCCACTCTGCAAACAATACCATAGTCAGGCCAGGGTTTACACAACATTCAGATTCTTAATCTACACAGTGGATGCTGCCAATCAACAGGACTTGAGGAAGCTAGTATAACAATGACTCAGTTTTTTGTACCTGAAACAGAAACAACCACCGATTAAGCAGGCTTTCCATTAAGCACTAAAGAGAACAATACAAGAACAGAACAGGCACAGCTTGTTTGGGCAAGTAACATGCCACATAGTACAGTGGAGATAAAAAGTAAAAATAAAAATCAAATTTAAAAATCAGCTGTTCAGAAGAAAGTTATCTCTAGGAAAATAAGAAAGCATAATTTTTTAACCAGGACACTCTACAGTCCCATCATCATAAAGATCTCACTCAAAAGAAGCAGCACCAGCAGCACAAGAGGTTAGGGAAGGGAGCAAAAGGACAAGGAAGAGGCAATTGCAGCTACTCAATTAAGCACAACCTGAAGCCAAGACTTAAGGCTGCATCCTTTGAGTACTGGCCTTCCTCCCACCCTGCTCCACCTTCTGCAGCAGCTCAGAGTAGTGTGAAGCTGTTTGCACCTATGAGCTACAGCACTAACAACCAGGTAAAAGTTGCAGGAGCAAATACGGGCACACCAGATTCATGTTCCTCTGCTGCATATTAGGAAAAGTCTGGAAACAAAGCATCCTCCAACTAAGAATTATATGCACTCCAGTCTTAGCAGACGTTTTATCTTCATAACATACAGATCATTATTATATCTCCAGTTCCAAGGAAGCTGAAAGTCTACTCTACCAGCAGAGGAAAATACTATCAAACTAGAAAAAAAAGTCTTCAGATGTGTATTATTTGGTCCAAACCAAGGCTGACCAGACCCAAGACGCATCTGATCTGCCAAATGTCTGCAGACACCCATTCCTTTGCTTCTGCTTATAAAGGGTCTGTGGTTGACAGAAACTAAACAGAGCAAGAGCAAAAGCAGAGAACTTCCATGGGTCAAAAGATTAAACCTAGACTGCAAAGTGGCAGTCGTTTCTGCCTTTATGAGGAAAAGGCCATAGCTAGAACAAGCTGAGTGAATTTAGTTAAATCATAACCACATTAAGCCATTCATCTCTGTGCAGAACATCTCAAACTTTGCAGCTAACATTTCACTACGTGAATGGGTAGAAACATTTGCACACATAAGCTGGTTAAATGTGATTCAGCCCAGATGTCCGAATGGCTTAGCAGTCTTTGTTTGCAAAACATCAATAAAGAATGACAGACACAAATACAGGACTGAGTTCCTGTCCAGAGGATGTGCAAGGCCTGGCGTTTAACAAGACTACTTTTCACAGCACATATTGCTAATACTCAGTGATGTACCAGAACTATGGTTATAAAACATTCAGTTTTTGTTCAAATGAAAGGTGAAAATGGGTGCCATCTAGACTCTAAAACACCTGTCCCATTAGGGTTTCCACAACCTTATGAAGCAGTGCTGCACCTGTCAGTAACAAAGAGGCAGAGAGGAAAAAAGAGGTAAGAAAATACTGCCAATGTTGGCGAATACGTGAAACACCATGGGGTGGGGTGAAGTGCTCCACTTATAGCCATGACTGTTTTCATAAACATGCGCCAGGATAAGTCCAAAGGCTTTGTCTTACAGACAGGGGCAGGCATGAGATAGCTACAGCCAGAACTGCATTTATAATGGATCTGCTCAGCTACCTCTATCACAGTAGTGGTAATAACACACTGTCCAGCTCTCTTACTACTACATACAGTTCCGAAAAACACATATGTAAAAGATAGTATTTTGAAAGAAAGTATCATAGNCAAACAAGGCTAATAACATGCCAGTAATTCATCCTGCCAAATTCAAGGTCATTTTCTACTCTCGTTGTGGGATGTATTGATTCTAATTAAGCACAAAATTTCCTCCAGCAATATGATGTCTGGCTCAGCCAGTTTCCACGATGCATGTGTACATTACAAATTTACCCTTAAAAAAGCAACCTGGGTAAAAACCATGGACTTGATCTATTATATAAATACATGTAAATATTTGCAACAAACTTCCACACAACTACTACACTGAGTTATTTGGTTCAGTATGGCGAAACAAACTGGTACACAGGTTTTTGTTCCCCTAACTCAATCATAAACAACAAATTAATTCCAACACTACTGTCCCAGATTATCTGCTAGCGGCATTTTAACAGAGCTGAAACCAACAAAGAAGCTTGTTTAGAGCTATTGTTTTATATTCCCAGAATATGCCATATACCAACAGACAAGCCTTAACACACGAGTTCAGACCTACCAGCAGCAGACACACCAGTCCTCCTCCACTACTTAAAACAAGCCAATACCTAATTTGTAATAAAGAGGCATTTCACAGGCAAAAGAATGGATATGCTGTAATCAATACAAATAAAGTTAGCATTATAGCAGGAAAGTGTCTTGCCAGATAGATGGTTTATTGCCTTCAAATTTAATTTTAAAGACAACAAAAATTAAAGGAAACACTCAACTCTGAAAGGACCTAACAGCCCCTCAAATTCTCCTCCTTAAAGCTATCTTTGAAGCTCAACAGATATTCTGCTTGTAGGAGGATATTCAGATATTGTGACTGCCTTGACCTAAACTTTAGCAGTTCTTTTCCAACACTGCTACAAGGATTGGAAGAAAATTGAGCATCAAGTACCTAACTGCAGCTTAGGTGCAAGCAAAGCAAAAATTTGCTCACACGGCATACACAAAACTTTGATCAACACAAGAACGCTGCAACCCTGAACAATAATGCTCTTGATACACTTCTTCCACTAGTTTTTTACATTCTAAAAGAATAAAATTACCTTGCAGGTATCACTCTCCTTCAAAAGCCATTTATAACTCCATTTTGTTACATTTAATTATAAATACAGTTTTCCACTGTGCTCTCCAGAGAGGAAGCAAAAAAAAAAAAAATAAAACAGTAAAACAAAGGATTTCATAGCAAAGAACAGAATTCTGGGGTCAAGGAGTAAAAAATCAACTAGCAGAGAAACATGCACAGAAAGCTTACTGATTAAACGTTCAGTCTTTTGTTCTAATTCATACCTATAATTTCACAGAACAGAGGCACCACTCCCCTGCATCTATATTTTGAAGGTACACGGACCAATTGTTTTACACAGAGTTGTACAAATATTCTACCTGCCACACACTTAGGATGGCAACATACAAGCAATTGCTCTAGCCAGTTTTGTTCCAAAAGCAGCAATTGCTTTCCTTGCCTAAAAAGAATTTAATGAAGCCATCTGCTCACAGTTCAGTCTATTCTAAAAACATGCTGCATTCTTTATGCTCTCTTTTACAGTTTAAAGTCTGGCTAGCATCCCAAGGCTACAACCTTTGCAAAAAGCAAAGCAAGAAGCATAAAAAAATTCCTGAAAATATTTTGTTCATATTTACATTAAAATACTTCAGTATCTGCATATATCATATGCAGATAGCACCTTACTGACAACGTTTTTGGCAATACTTGTATTTTGAAGAAAGGCAATAGGCTAGTAAATTGGAATACAAATTGAATCTTGGAATGCTTGTTTTTAAATATTTCAATGGATTATTTGGTAATGTAAACAATGTCCAATCAAGGAAGCTAACTGATCAACAATTGAAAAATACCTCAGTGTTACAGCCTCATATAAGCACAGCCAAGAAATTAAGAGATTATGTTCATTTAAATTCTATCCAACACATCTGTAAAATAGCTATCAGGAAATACAGACTTAAAACAACTGCTCCAGGCGCTGCAGGAAAGTGCCACGTTTATCTGTCACACACCTGTGACAGCTGGTTTCAGCTGTCAGGATGTTGCCTATCCATGTGGGATGTACAGGACAAGAATACTGGAACTGGCACAAGTAGGCAAGAACGAACCCGAGACAGTCTCCTATGTGAATCTTTTACACAAAGTACAGATAGAGAACATATATTGACTTTTAACACTACAAACTTAGAGGCACATTTCTCCAATTTCCCATCTGTCAGCATCCCTCTGGCAGCAGCTTAAAACATGATTTTTCAAGGAGATATACTGCAGCAAAGGATTAACTTCTGCTGCATCTGGCAATACAAATAAGAGTAAGCGTGGTTTTCCAAATGAAAAATACTCCTTTTACCCACAAGTTCAAAACCTGTTTCATTGTGCATCCAATCCAACAAAACTCTGAAAGCAACAGTGCTGCAAATCCATCAGGAAGCAGAAAATATATTCATCATGGTACCAAGCACAATGGGACCTTCAATTTTGCCTGGCTCTTCTAGATCACTTTCAAATGCAGTAAATGTTTATGCTCAATTACAAAAAAAAAA
>WBNO01007552.1:0-25814 GCA_013400575.1 Peucedramus taeniatus | reverse complement strand
AAAAAAAAAAAAAAAAAAAAAAAAAAAAAAAAAAAAAAAAAAAAAAACACCCCCCCAAACCTGTAAATGGCACAATAAGAACACCTTACTTTGTCTGCAGGGAAACAGCCTTCAAACACCAAGAGCAATAGCCTGAATATACAGCATGCATGTTTTGGGTTCCACTGTTTCCACAGCAAGACTTTCTGGAAGACTGGCAACAAGAAAAGGAGATACTTTTTTAAGATTGCATATCCAAAATTTCAGTAATCATCTGGTGCCCAGGAGTGTTATGGCAGTAGCACAGGACAGACAAAAATCAGACCAAAGCTGCTGATAAAAAAAAAAAAATTCAAAGAACAGCAAAATTCCACACCAAAATCTGGGTGTGAACATTTGCTCTGTTCTCACAGCACTGAGCGTCAAAATTCCCTGCTCACAGTTCAGAACATATTGTCAAAAAGCTGCTTCTTCAGAGAGCCAAGCCTGTTGCAGCATGAAGAGAAGAAAAAAAAAAAAATCTCAATTTACAGTTTCTTCTCCCAGATTTCTCTGTAATAAAACCAGAATTGCACCTTCCAAACTTGGCCTTTTCATGATCAAACAGCATAGGGCAAGGAAAGCAAGGCTGTAATTTTGGGGTTTTATACATGGAGAAAAAGAAGTAGAACTGCAATGTATTGTAATGATTAAGCAGTATTTTTTTTTCAGGAATTCTTCAAAAGCAATCACATGCCTACAGTCACAGCCATAGATAACTCATCTAAAATAATATGTGGCTGCTGACAGAGATGGCTTCCAACTCGGCCAAAGCTATCAAAGGGTCTCCATAACGCCAAAATTAAAACTTCTCACAGAAGCCAGTTCTCCTGTTGCAAATGGTGTCATTTCTTCATTCTGCGTGTGTTAAGTGACTGAAGCATAAGACTCATGAAAATCAAATCAGAAAGCACTAAGTGCCCTAAGTGTTGAAA
The DNA here is from genome assembly GCA_013400575.1 of Peucedramus taeniatus. NCBI lineage: Eukaryota > Metazoa > Chordata > Aves > Passeriformes > Fringillidae > Peucedramus > Peucedramus taeniatus. The sequence continues at coordinate 24,861 of WBNO01007552.1, read as the reverse complement.
ACACACAACATCTCCTGTTCTAAGAAGCAAAACCAGTTCATAATTCAAAGGAAAACGTGTAAGTAGGGTGTTTGTTACGCTCACTGATTTAAAACACACAAATATACTTTTCCTCCTCTGCTCTGGCCCAAGAATTTGTGCCATGAAAGCAAAATCTTTACTAACTGAACTGCATCAGCCTGACCCTCTGCGCCATATTGAAGGCACATCTGCAGAGGGATGGCAAGATGGGTCCTCACTGTGAACAGAGCCAGAATGCTGTGCCCTCTACCCCTACACTCCCCTGGTCTCAGGCCAGAAGACAGGCACCCAACAACACAACTCTGTGCAAGGGGCAAGCAAAAGATCTTCCCATCAAAGGTGGTATGGAGTCTGCACTTGGCTGTCAGTGCCTACTTTGGAAATTACTGCTCAAACAGAAACATCATCCAGCTCCTTCTCACATCCAATGAAAATTCGCAGCATCATCCCCCACTGCATACTGAACCAGCCTAGGCCATAAGGAGACAAGATTGGCATTCCCTACAAACATGGCAAAAAGAGAAACAGCACTCCCTGTAACACCACTTTCTCAACCAGGGATCCTAGCTGAAAGAACTGAGGCAGGGATCCGCACTGCTGCTTGTTCCAGCACTTCTCAGACCTGCCATGTTTTTGAGAATATGCTTCTGGGATATACAAAATATACTTCTAGGATATACAAAAAAAAAAAAAAAGAAGTTAAGTAAAAATGTATTCTCCAGGTTATTACTGGAGTCATATCTCCACATGTGCTTTTTCCCGTTTGTTGTCTGGTGTCTGATCAGTGTTACTTAACAAGGATTAAAGAAATGTAAACTATCAAGTGCTCAAAATTTGCTCCATCAGAAAAGCCCCCAAATGTTTGAAGAGTATCAGGCACAAGATGGAAGATAATTTGAATAAACATTAGCAGTGCTTTAAGGGAGATATAGCAATTTGCCAGCACCAAACAAGAGTCTTCTCTCCACCTCCACCAACCAGGAACAGAATGTCATCACCCAAGGGACAAGAACAACAGGACTAGGCACACAAGCAGAAAAATTCAGACTTTATGCAACCACCAGACAGTGCTTGAAATGACACTTTAACAGCAGTATATATGTAACATATGCACTAGTGTGAGAGATGCAGAAAGCTACACATGCATAGTTTTCTTTCCCTTGTTCTTAGACAAATGAAACCAGTAAATTTGAAGTTTCAAAAAACTTACCCGGCAGAAAAACTAGGCCATTTGCTTTTATGTGGAGAAATGGAGGTGTGACATCACTTTTAAGCCAGATCAGTTTCTAAATGTAGCTCAATATAGAGCCAGGCAAGTTTTAGTACTAATGCATGGAAATAAGTAAAAGCTCATTTAACTACAGATTTTCAGGAAGAATATGCTCTTTCACAGTGCAGAACTACAGTTTTGGAAAGTGTTAAGGTTGTGACTGAAATTCTGCCAACCAGAGAAAACACACTGGAAGCCACCAGACCAATTGCTGCCATGGAACAAAGCATCTTAAATGCGTTCCTCACAAGTTCGGGTTTCCACTGATCCACCTGTCTCTTCAATTTCTAATTGCATGCGTGTATCTTTTGAATCTCTTTTATGTAATCTTCCATCTGGCAGCTCCACTTGACAAACTGCAATGCATGCCTCTTCAGCTCACAGCACACACAGGGTTAACGCTCCTGCTAACCAAGTGAGAAAACACTGCAGAATACCAACCTATTTTATTTGAAGTCTGTTTAAAGTTGTGTTTGAGCTACAGTGAAGGTGAGAAGCATACAGAGAGGCTGGACCTCTGAGGCTCTGAAAACTGTGCTGATACCAGAGGACTGAATAAGCATAAGTGCAAGTGCACAAGATGTGCTTCTGTCACAAACACACACATGCAGAGGAGAGCACTTTAAAATCACCAGCCTGAGCATCACTGAAAAACACAGCCACTAACAGGATTCTGATCTACAACAGTACAGTACCAACAACGTGTCAAAGCTTGTCATGCAGGTGCACTAAAAGGTGGAAGATCTCGAGTTCAGAATAGCAGGATTCAATGAAGATCTCACTGCCCTTGCTCTCTTCCCATCCTAGACCTTATTTCAGTCCCTTAAGCAGACAGATAATCCAGGCTTCAGCTGCCTCAAAGCCTCTCTCTACAGCAGTGTATGGGGAATGCCAAGTCCACATTACTCCATTTTCACTCCCAGACAAAACGTGAGCTGCTCCCAGAAGATTAATAAATAAATAAATAAGTCACTGAATGACAGCAGTCCCACAGTCCTCTTCTGTTCCCATGCTGATGAAAACTAGCAGACTGTGGCAGGGACATAATGATTTAGCATTATGAGAATATAACGATGCATCACAAATGGTCAGCAGTAGGACCCAAAAGTGAACACTGAAGAAAAACAGAAAGGGACTAGTCACCTATGCTGAAGCCTGTTTATTTACTTTTGTCTTCCAATTTCACTGACTGCAGAATGCCAAAAGCCATTTTGAGAGCTGTGAGATAGAGCAGACAAATGCCTGATGACAAGTTCAGCAAGTATAATTTGTACCACAGGCTGGTTTCACTACTTGGACAGCACCAAAAAAGTATGAACAAGCACTGTTAGCATGTTTAAAATTTACTTGCCATATGCTGAAGACTGAAAATGTACCATAAAGATCACTTAGAAGACCAAGGCAATGGGTATGGCAAACACAAACCAACTGCATTTACAGTTTTAACACAAACTCTCATAGCCTTCAGCCTGATCCAACTTCAGGCAGCAAACAAAGGCTGCGAAGAACAAAAAAACCATCTCAAAGACACAGTTCTGTGTAGAAACCATATGAAGTAGATTAATTTGAAATACACTGATGTTTAACTAAATTCTGCCCTCTCACCCTACCAAAGTAGAGTAGTACTCTCATCAGAAGATTCTAAAAGCACTGCTAGAGAAGCAGGTAGTGGAGTGAGTAATTAATGGCTACCCCCCTCCAGATCAATGAACAGTGACAGACTGATCATGACACACGGTATAGTCACGACAGCTGCAGCAAACAGAAAACGCTTTGTACAAAAGCTGTAATCAGGATAGTTTAGAACTGCCAAAGAAAAAGTTAACATACAACTAAGACTTTCACACACAGGCACTTCATTAACCTTTGCTTTTCATGCTATACACCCTTGAGTAACGGGTATGTGAAACTGTTTTAAAAGGTTTGTCTACCTTACTGTAAATGTCAGGGGGACCCAAAGAAAGCACTGCAGTTACTAAAAAGATTTAGGTGGTATTGCCGTCTTCAGAAACAGAACCAGGTCTGTGATTAAAGCCCTGCCTAAGCGTGATGGCATCCACTTGCTTCCCTGTCAGAAGAACTGGATACTAAGCCTGTCACTGTCAGAAGTAGAGCTTCAACACAGATAAATCATAATTCACAGCTACTGGCACAAGTCTAACTTTTCTGCCAGTCAGTGAATTTTAGATGCTGCAACTCATACACCAGTCTGAAAGGTTTCCAAGGCAGATAACTAAATATTCCTGTAGGTTAGTGTATCACTGAGCAATGGGGCTCCAAGCACAGTTTAAACAAACAAACTGTACTAACAGACTGTCCATTAATTAAAGCTGACGCTTCCTTGCCCATCAGGCAACAGCATTCAGGAGCCATCACATAACGAAACCATTGTTAGTCAGTCTTTTACATATTCAACTGGAGAACAAAAGGTGACTGTTGTACAGTCAACAAGGACTTGAACTTCTGCAGGTAGCTCCACTTCTCATCTCTCAAGAAACACAACAGTTAAAAAAGATTTTGCACTGAAAGAAGAGTCGAAAACTCTTAGTAAAAATAAAACAAAGAAGTTCCCCCAAAGTTTCCTCTTGCAGTTTTTCACTAAACAGCACCTTTTCATAACAGCCATCAGACTCTAAGTACAACATCATACTACTTAACTAGTGCCTTTAGCTAGAAAAGATAGTACAAAACCCCTTCCAGGGGATCCAGGACAGTTTATCTTCCTTCCATCCTCCTTGGCCACCACATTTAGCACTCTTTTGAAACTTTTCAAACCTATTTAAAAAACACAACGTTTTGAAACTCAAGTATGAGACAAACATCTAAAAAAAATCAGATATTCACTTCTTCCAAAACATTTGTGATATGCCAGTTATTCTTCAGTAAAAATATTACATAAGAAATTGAGAAACACTAACCATTAGGAAAGGGTAAGGAGAAAATTCCTTTCATAAAGGAAGGATTTTGAGCTGCTGGTGGTGTTCCATTAATATATACAACACATTTAAAAATAAAAATCAATCATATGAATGTTGTTTCTAAATTATGATGTTTGAGCAACCAAACTAACTACAAGCAGCAACCACATGTGGCACAATGTGAGGACCAACTGAAAAGAGCAGAATAAATACCTTCAACCCAATTTTCATGAGAAGAGAAAAATGATGAAAGAACATACAAAGCTTCAGAAACATGCAAAGAAAGAAATTGCAGAATAAAATTAAATAGACAGATTCTAAGAGAGATAAAGGGCCTCTAATGGTAGTTATTTATTCTATCACAGCCTGTTAGTGTCAGGTTATGTAACAAACCCACATGGATTTAAGAATTCACGTAGGGAGATAATGTTTTTCAATTAGCAATATGGATCTGAGTCGGCTGATGACAAGTGCCTGTAAGTGATAATCTCATGAAAAGGACATACGAACTTTAAACAAAGTCTAAAAATTCACTACTTTTTATGACCTTAAGTTTATGAAGACATGCTTTAATGCTACCTTTGAAATCAACCAAAAGAAATTAGATACTAGATATAAGCTGTAATTCTCTCAACTACCAACATTTTTCTTGTTTTCAAATATCTCGTCTTATGCACTAGGATACAGATGAAACAATGCATGAAGCCAAAACACAAAAGTCAGTAACACAGTGAATTAGATCAGGTGAAGCCTGTAAAAAATGAAACAAACTCAAAAAGAACAAATATTACATGACAAGTATTTACAGAAGGGAAGATATGGACGGGAAAAAACCACACAGCTAACAAAGCCAAAGTTGCCACTGCAAATTGGTTTGCCTTTCTGTGTAACAGAGGCTGCTAAACCCCTTCACAAGTCAGCTGAAATGAAAATCTGCTCCTACAAAAGCAGTTCCAAACATACAGCCTCCTGCAGTGGTACAATCCATTGCCACTTTTCTTTTATGGAAGTGCTTTATTACTGCTCTGAAATACCTGCTTTCAGTTTCCAAACTCTGGGGTCTTACATACATTACATTACCCCAAGGAGTCAGCTAAATTTTTCTTCCTCATCATTTGTATTTATCTATTTATGCCCATTACCTTTTCTTTGACAAGTCACACACAGGCAGTGTTCCTTGAATTTATCCCACTGTAAACATTTTCTAGTACTTATCAACGCTCCATGATTTAGGTAATATCCTGTACTCCCTCACAGGCAAATAAGATAACGGAAGAATACTAAACCAAGCTTTTGTGAATTCCACTAAACTGATATGCATTACAAACATTACATATTAAAAACATAGATGGGATCTGTTCACAATCCCTACGACATTACAATAATACTCCAAACTTTCAAATGAATTGTTGCAAGTATCTTTTAAAACTGTTCCTCAAGACATTCAGACAATGTCTGTCCAAAAACCCCTGTTTTCAAAGCAACCAGTTCAGAGACAAAAGTCATGACTGAGACCAGCAGCCTCTGGGGGCTGTCAGCACCGGAGTCCTCAGATGTCAGTTTAGGTAGCTCTAGAGTTACTGAAAAGAGAAGCCTACAGCAAGCATTATTCTCCAGAATCTCTATAAGACACAGATACTCTTTGCAACGTAAATTGTATAGGTAAAGCCATTTCTTAGGGTTTTTTTGGGTTTTTTTTCTTCTTAAAACAGTTACTTTTCAGTACACCAAGGTCTTTAATTACGTCACACAACTTCAGTCAGCTCAGCACCAGCTCGTAAGGTTAAGAAGCATAAAGTTAAGCCTCCGCGCACTTCTGTACTCCTTTTCCACTGTAGCTACATCACTTCATGGGGGTAAAGGAGGTGTGTCAGGTAGAAATCCTTCTAACCAAGTAAGGAGCAGAGATAAGCTACTAAGACACAACACACTTGTCTTGTGGTACAACTTTCGGCCATGCCACAAATACATGTACTTCTGTTCAATCTGAGTCCAATTGTTAAATTGCTAGAAGACACAAAATCCCCTTCATCCTCTTATTCACATCAACTAAGACCTACATAAAAGTTTGCAAGAGGAAAGGAAACAAATGGGATTATAAAAACAAAATCAAACATTTTTACTTATTTCATTCTTCCCCTTTCATTCACTACAAGCCAACAAACCTCTTGCCTTCATCTTTTAGCAGAAATCACTCAGCTTAATCTGAATTTGCCTTCTTTAGGCAATGAGAATCCCAACGTCATCCCCTCAAATGGGCTTAAGCCTTACGTGGATGAGAGAACAGCAATTTCAGGGTGGGTACAAAGAAGCAGCAAGGGGAGGGCCACCCAGCTGCAACATCAGAGAAGACAAGAGTTCCCTCACACAATAATGCCCAGTGCTGCACATGCCCCACAACACAGCTTTGCTTCCCCATGTCCTGCAGCCAGTCTGACCACCACTGCATCTGGCTCCCGTCCTCACAGATGTAAGTGCCCTGCTCAACCAAAGGGAAGAAAACAATGGGGAAAAGCAACGCCAGAGAAAGGGTCCTGTGTTTTCCATGAGCTGAGTTTCTGGTGCAGGGGACCTTTTTTTTTTTTAGAATTTGACATACATGGGAAGCAAGTGATGTCATCTCAGTTCAGTACTCTAGGGCACCAGAACAGTAGCGGCCATGGCTTTTAAGGTAGTGGCTACCGCATCTGCTCTAGAAAGCTCAACAAACAGACAAAAATACATTAAAAATTAATCTTCTCAATTCTGCAGGTATCAAAAAGAGTTCAGCAACACCAAAACAGGAAAAGAAGAAAAAAGACCCCAAAAAGTACAATCCAATACTCCACTGTAAGTGAGCCCTGGAAATTGTAGAAACCTGATGACCCAGATGGCATCAGTTAGCATTCAGACAGAAGAGATCCATTCGGACAAAGAACAGTCCCAGACTACAGATTAGAAAACCTTACTAACAGCATCACTATCCAGAAGAGACAGAGGCCAACCCTCACAATAGGCCCTGTTGTCGTCATCAAATACAAACACCCTAGAAAGGCATCTTACCTGTTAAGCCCGCTATTTTTGCTGAATTCAATTTCAACAGACACAAAGAGGTGATTCACAGTTCTTTACCAACATTAAATGGGACATGGAGCTGGTGTGGCAGGCCCAGTTCCACTTCCCAGGGCCAGCAAAGCAAGCCCTGTGCCAGAGGGCTTTGGTTTGCTCTCCATCTGGTGCAGGATCAGAAGCTAGTGTGGACCCGTACACTCACAAACCACCATTTCAACTGTCTGCAATGTAAGCCAAACCATGTCGAACAGCACTGTTCCCCAAAAACCACAGGGACGGTATAAGATGGAAGATGCACCTTCCAGAGTCTCAGAGCCTGCTCTCTCAGGCAGGCACAGGGGGCAGGGAGGGATCAGCCAGGCAGATGGGAATACAGCTGGGCAAGAAGCTGACAGAGGCAGTGACCACCATGGAAAACAGTGAGTGTAAAAACCAGGTAAGAGGCACAAACTACTCCAGATGGAGGCCATTTTCGTAGTGCTGCTGAAAGGAGTTGTTGCACTGCCACTTCTCAAAGCAAAAAACAACGCGCTTCCCACCCATCCTTCAGAACAGGCTCCTCCTGGCCCTGTTCAGCTTGAGCAGCCCTTTTCAGAGTCTGGTGCTGGACAGAGGTGGCTCCTCTGTCACACTACGTGAAAGCAAGGAAGGGCTTGGCAGGTGCTCCTCCTTGTCCCCTATCCTTGCCCCATGCCTTCAAGAAGGGTAAAAGGCCTCGGAGGACAGCTCTGCTGACATCAGGGCTGATCTTGCTATGTCAGACTCCACATACTTACAACAAAGGAGGAACAAAAAAGTTAACATCAAGATATTCAAAATAAGAGCCACTGTCACAAGAAAGATAAACTCCACACCTAATTTAGAAAGAAAATTAATTCTCCACTCCTAACAACTTTCAGATGACATAAACTTGAAGAGACTGCCACCCTAGCAGTAACTATCCCCCCTTAATGGATGCCCAGTGGTGTTTCTGTTTGGTGAAAAGTTTGGGTCAGAGCCTCCCTGGATCCCTACCACATCTCACATTCCCAATCAGCCTTCGGCTGCCCCAGAACACTCTGGTCACACCAAGCCAGCAGCTGCTGGCCAGCACTGCCGCAACAGCCAGAGGGCCCCTGCACAACAGACACTGAAATACCTTGCAGAAAAAGGAAGGAGGTCTACAGCTATCATCTACCATTAAGAATTTAAGATACAGTATCAGACAGTTTTATTATTTTTAAAAAAGGCTTTGTTCAATGTTAAACCACACAACTGATTTATCAGACCCTTAAAAGGCATCTTATCCATGCTGAAAAACATCATCTGATCAGTTTGTTTCACATTATGGGTCAACCTTCTTTTCCTAAGGCAAAGACAGCTCTCATCAGTTCACATTTTATACCCTGAAACTCTTGCCCACGTTTTTCACCTAGAACCTGTCAAATGATCTGTATTTTAACTAGTCATTTAAAAAAATCCCCAACACTAAACTCCACCGAACTTTCACCTATTACTTGCTTTGAAGAAACTCCGCTGACATGTAGTTTTCCAACTCATGAGCACCATACCAGCCTTGTAAAAGGAGGAAATACCTTCTCCATGCCTAAACCCTATTCCATAGTCAAATGTGTTATTTGAAATAAATTTAGTTGAAACAACAGGGAAAATTAGGAGTTTAAAGTTCTAGATAAACACACCGAGCATGACTAAGAGTATTTTTTTCTCCAGGCACCCCTCAGCAAATAGACTGAAGATTCATCATGTCTATAGCAACCATTCTTTCAGGAAGATGATTAAAAAGAAGCTGCACACCATACTATCCCTATGATGCAAGTTTTGATACAGAAATATTTCTGCATACTTCAAAATTTAAACACCAAATTAAGGAGCAAATTAAGAGCTGTCATTAAACAGCTGTATTTTCAAACACACTTTTCTTAGAATTTTTCCACCATTCAAAAGCAAATAATCCCATAAAAGATTAACCACATGCCATATTTATGTACTGTGTGATTCTCTGCAAAGTGTATCAAACTACAGCAAGTTAGTTTCTAAATTAAACAAAAACTTCTGGTTTCAGCCTTCTTGCCTAGTAAGCAGTCTGCTGTTAAGACAGCTGGACCAGCAAACTTCATGGCAACTGTCACATATGAGTGAGCTCAAGTGAACCAGTTTTGTAGCAAAACATTGCCTACAGCCTGAGAAGTCATTACTAAATGAAGACTCTATATTAAAATCAGCAACTTGCTCAACATAATTAAAAATGTAAGTTGGAAGCAGCGTATTAAATCTTAGGGAAACTACTTAAGCAGAATGCAAGCTGTGAAAAAGCACCAACCACTGACAATAACAAAAATGCAGAAAACATCCCCCCATTCATTAGTAGCCAAGTAATTAATCACAGTGAGCTGGTCAGTGTTGGAAAGTGTCCCCAAAAGCCTACAAAGCCAGATTACACCACCTTTACATACTTTAAGGAGAGCCCTCCCCTCTACATTGAAGGTTTAGGCTTAAACTAAGCCCACAGAACAAGATGTCATCTATTGGGAGTGAACCACACGGTGAAAATCTGTGCCTGCACAAACAAGATCAACTACTAACCTGAATTAAAATCAAAGAGGAAAAAAAAATTCAGCCTGCTCCAAGAAACTGTCGGCTGGTGACACTAGAATGCCAGATGGCCTTATTAAACTGACCCATAGCAGAAGTCAAGGTGCAGAGAGCACTGAGACACGAGGCAAAGATCAGCATCAAAAAAAGAGGACATTGTGCAACAGGTCGCCAACACTCCATCCTCTGCAATTCCATCCTACAACTTGGGAGGAGAAGAGACAGCCTGACAACTCATCATCACAGAGATCATAATGTCTTGCTACAGGAAGAGGTGTGGAATTAAAATAATTCCCTCCTTTGGTGGCAACCAATGAACATGACATGCAATTCCAAACTAAATAATAAGTGAAAGAAAGCCAAATCTTATGAAATACTTTTTGTCAGCTGAAAGAAACTGTCACTTCAGTCAAGTCAGATTCACCCTTAATTTGCTGATGCCCATTTTTATGCTCCAGCTCACCGCAGCACAGATCACACCATGGTTTCACCAATACTACTCTTACCGGCAAAACCAGCTGAGGCAGCTCTTGGCCCCGCAGCGGTGCTGCTTCGTCGCTGGTGGGGACACGCCATCAGCAAGCAGCACTGATGTGCTGCAGCATCAGGCCGCTAAGCACCGGCACCACCACTTCTGAGGAATCTGCATGGGAGCAAGAAGAGAGAGTGGGAACTGGCAGAAGTAGCTCTGACTGGCTTTTCTGGCATATGCAATGGCAGTGGTGCACCAACACTGAGTGGCACAAGTCTCCATGAATGCCATGACCATGAGAAACACATAAAGCACCATTAATGCTGCTATATTTGAGTTGATCTTAATGAGCAAGTGGCGACGTTAGATATTTGCATATGTATTCATAATATGTATTCATAATAATTATTGTGCAATTTTCAGGCTACATTAAAACAATAAATATAATCATGGAGGAGAAAGAGACAACTTTGGTTTTGCCCATAGCAAAGACGAACCCACAGGCAAGCCAATGCTGGGAACAACCACATTGTCCTGCCCATAAAGGGCTGCATTCGTACTTCACATATCTCAAATCACAGACTCCTCTTTCAGGCAGGAGGAGGGCAGCACAGACACTGCAACGACATGGACAGGCAACCACACCACCCCATACTCTATACCCTGACTGCACCACTGTACCTCCACAGCTAACCAACCCCAGGTGAGCTCCTCTCAAGGTCTTTCTTGTAAAGGTGCAGCACCTGCATGCCCCAAGAGCCACTGCCATATATAGGCTGCTCAAAACTCAGGGTCCTTTGCAACATGACAGCCAGCCCACTCCAAGCTGCAGGCATTCCTATACAACCAAACACTCCACCAATCTCAGCATGGCCTTTCTGCCTGTAGTACACTGCAGATATCAATTACCAACAGAGCGATACCACGTAAAAACATGCAGTCACCCTTCTTGTGGGTTTCCATGCATATGTAACCAGTATGCACAAATAACTACCCCAAGGCAAGGGGCACAATTAATGCCATAGTTAAGGTAAAATGTCTGAGTACCACCACTAGTTGAGAAACTATAGCCATACCTGAGTAATCTTTGCAAACAAAAGAAGCCTCTTCAATGCAGACTGTCTGGGTAGACACTGCTAATGAAGATGAAGGACAAACAAAGGTCACAAAGCCAAGAGACTTTTAAATACCTGCTTTGGAGGCAAACCTCAGCAAAACACATAGGTTTAAAAAAAAAACCCCAACCAAACATATTCTTTATTTGCAAAGTACCGTGAGACCTTCTGAGCTTCTATACCTTTACCTCAGTTTTTAATTAGGACTCTCTCAGTACCATGTGCATGGGATTATAGATTTCCTTCCCTCCCCCACCCCCCAATCAAGTTTCAAGTTTGTGGACCACATCCAAGGAGCTAGTTTCTATGCATTCCTGAGGGAGAAAGGGCTATAGAAAAGTCTTTTATTTCTGCATGTATTTCCCAGAAGGCCCAACTAATGCAAAAGGAAATGTATCAGGCTTCTTCAATGGGGGGAGGGCAGGAGGGGATTAACATGTTTCATGGGCAGAGTGTGTGCAAGCCAGGAGGGTTGAGCACTTCAGTCTGAGCAATTAGATGCAACTCTTTTGTAAACCTTACGGTACGATATCTGAAATACCCTTTTCAAGAGAAAAACCTACTCAAGTAAATGTCAAAGTAAATTGTGCTGAAAAATAGACTACGTCACAAAAGGCTACTGTAAAGGGACACGCTTGAGACTGAATATGTACACCTCATGAGAATGACCACTGAAGCACATCAGCATAGTGAAGTTAAGAGTATAAATTCAAGAGTGCACATTTTCATTGCAAGTCAGCACCATCTGCATGAACAGTTTCATGTAACTGGTAGCAACCATTTCCTCCTCCTAAAATGATTTTGTACATACTTCTCTACAAAGCTTTTCAAGAACTTACTGAGTTTGGGTCCAGCTTCAGAAAGACACATCAAGATTTAAAAAAAGCAAACAAAAAAAGGCAACCAGGAACTGAGCAACTGTTCTCTATTCTAAAGTAAGTATTACAGGAAAACTGAATAAAAGGTTATTTCTCCAGGATTGTGACTCTAGCTGCTGAGTCTATTTCACTGGCAAAGCATATCTATAGGCAATGTACAAAGCAGTTTTTGCCCCACCTCACACTTCCGAGGACTCAAACTGGGACTCCAACCACCATATACACTGTCTACTGCAGCATTCCCCTCTGCCTCTGTTGTTCCCCTCTGGGCCTTTTTTTCTTTAAAACACCCCCTTTCCACTTGCTTGCAAAAGTAGGATGTAAGGTAGACATAGCCTAAATTTGCTGAAGGTGGATACTGCTTTCATTTTTACAAAGAGGACAGGCAGCAGACCATGCCACTCAGGTTAATATACAAATATACACTTACTAACATACAACTAATTGAACAAGAAGTTCAATTCAAGTTTTACTGCATTTGCTGGTCCAAAAATTCCTACTCAACCTGTATTTAAAAACTGTTTGCTGTTTAATATAGCCTGCACCTATTACAGCTGTCTACTTAAAGCAAAAACAGATTCATTCCCAGAGTTACTCAGCATTATTAGCTGCAGTATAAACAACTGAGGATATTTAACTAGTACATTCAATAACATAATCACTCATCCTCCACTTCAACCCTCACACAGAAAAGTAAAAGCAGCCAAATTATTTATTTACTTAAAACCAAATGATCGGGTTGATTGTTCCAGGACTGTGCTTATAGATGGTGAACTGTATTTACAACATTTAGTAAATCCATGGGGAAAAAACCCAATAAGATTCAGTACTGATTTTGTTCAGTAACTTATTTTCTATGATCTTATTTTACAGTATTTGAAGAGCTCCACTTTTGCAAAACTGTATTGTGGAATTTTAACACTACAAATGATAGACTTTCTGTCCACAAAGATCAACACTTCCAACAGTAACCAATTTGTCTATGAAACACCTACTACAGTCAAAGCAATCTAAGCAATATGCAAGCAATTTAAGATTTTATCATGTTGACAGGAGGAGATGATATTGAATAGCATGACCATTCATTTAATAAGGTATGAAAAGATCCAGCAGCCAGAAACTGGTGATCAATAACAAAATATGCAGGCTCTCACAGAGGAGAGTAATTAATGCTTGGAAATAAGATGACATGGGGGATTTGCAATCATTAGAATCAAAATGAGGAGAGATCCATTTTCTGCATGGGGAACATGAGACTAGTGGACAAATCTCGTTACAAAATTTCCCTCCTAGCCATTCCAGAGGTTTGTGTTACTCAGGGGCTAAGGTAAGACCTTTAATTTAATTTGCTTTTCTTTAGGGAAGCAGCGGCTCACTTTTTTCACTTCACTTTTTTCAGGTTTTCACTTTTAGCTGAAGTTCGCCACCCTACCCCCCACCATGTCTCAGGCTAGAGAGCGGACATTGAAAGGGTAGGCAGGACACCAGCTGCTGTAATTCTGGGTGCTACAAGAAAACTGATTTTGCGGCTCTAGCAAGAATTTTACTATCTTTTACATTTTTTACATAGTTCTACAGCATAGCCATGCCACAAAGCTGCAGAAGCAATGAAGGACAGAGCACAGCTGCAGCAGTAGCATGCACAACTCCGCAACATAGTCCTTTCTCAGGGCAAAACCTGCTCAGCAGTCTGCTGCTACACATGCAGCTGCCGCACCATCCCATGTAGAGCTCAGAAAGACTTCAAGTGTGTACCTCAGAGAGACAACAAAGACCAAGGCAGTAATCAGTCTTATGGCTATTTTAAATACATTTCTCTATTCTTTCACCCAAAACCAAAACAAAACACAAATCCAAAAAAACCCACATCACACCAAGAAACAGTAATTCATCATTACAGCACAGATTTTTTTCCATTATGAATCTGCCCAACCCATTGTCAAGTTGGAAGGAAAACCCTAGCATCAGTACATATGTGCTTTGGAAACAATGTCTTGTGATTACAGAGCAAAGCTCTACTTAGTGACGTATATGAAAATTATTGTGAAAAAGCTTCCTCATTTCTCTTTGGCTGTATACATAGCTTTGAAAAATCCCATCTAGATTTTTAAAAAGTTTCTCTAACAAAGCCACACTTCCCTAAGTCTGTTCTTATTTGCCATGAACTTGCAATACAAGTTCTCCATATTAACTCCTTCAACCTTGCATGGCATAATTACAGATGTTCTCACTGCATATTTTTACATATTTAACTGAGAGATTTCATGCCATGTCTCAGTACACATTTATTTCATATGTTAAGCTTTGCTTCACTATTTTTAGATAAACTCTAGGATAGTGCAGTTCATAAACAGCAATTATAACACAAGATAAAATACAATGTAACAATGCAAATGGAACTCCCCAAATTGCACAGGATAATTAAGAGCCTTCATGGGAAATCCCATGTGAAGAAAAATTTTATTGCAGAAGTGGAAAGTTATAGACTATAAATCACATAAATGGGAAAGTAAGTTTCAGCCTCCAGACACTGCACATTCCACATACATGCCAGCCTTCAGAGAACTCTCTCTGAAAACCTGACATTGAATCAGAAGCTGTCTGGGACAGTCTGGAGCAAAAGAAAAGCAGCATTATTTCATGTTTTGCCTATGGTAGCAACACTGTTTGGAGGAACTGTCTCATCCCTCTTAGTATCACACATCTTGTCCAAATTATCATTTGACCAGAGCATTTGTGCTTGTACTGTTTCTACCCTGAAGAAGGCATTAGGGCCCGAAAGGATTAGCATAATACCTTACTCTGCACATCATCTGCCAAACTGAAGTCAATAGCAAGTGCCAGCACAAATCAGGATCTTTCCTCCTACACCAGTCTTCACAAGACTATAAATTCTTAAGCAGAGGAGGACCACTGATCTAGTGCCTGGTGTTGAAGTGCTACTCTTGACAGAGAGTTAAACATACTCCCTTTCCCAGAAGCCCTGTATGAATGGAGCCTCTGAAGGCATGGGTGGTCCCTTCAGGAAGTAATGAATCCCTATCACCTAGAAAGATGGACAAAACATAGCCAGTTGACACGAGCTCATGCAGCCTCCCTTCTCCATTACCGACTACTTCCTGAAATATTTAATCTGCTTCTTCCATCCACAAATCCAAAT
The DNA here is from genome assembly GCA_013400575.1 of Peucedramus taeniatus. Lineage (NCBI taxonomy): Eukaryota > Metazoa > Chordata > Aves > Passeriformes > Fringillidae > Peucedramus > Peucedramus taeniatus. The sequence goes on along the minus strand of WBNO01007552.1, from coordinate 9,384 downwards.
CAAGAAGGCAGATCCTGTAACAATAGTAAAAGCTCCTAAGCTTCTAACTAGTAGCCTCTCTAATCAAAGAAACACATGTAACTTGTTTTTTCTTCCCGAAGTTCCTCAACCATCCTCAGAATAACACTGAACTTCAAGCAAATAGAGCCCTTAAGGATCCTGACCTGTACTAGATTTCCAGACAAGAAAATTTGTATTTACATTATTAATAATGTAATTACTATAATTACTTATAATAATATATTAGTACATATGATATGTTAGGTACTACAATACATATTAATACAGTGATATAATTACTTATATTTATTAGAAAAATGTTGAAAAGTACAGGCTTCTTTCATTGACTGATACCTTTAAAGTTTGAAGCAACATTTAATATAAAAGGAAAAAACAGTCATGAAAACTGGGCTATGGACTTATTTTACTTAGGTCTTTCAAGCAAATGTAAGCGCCTTACTTTACTGAGCTTTTTGAAATTCTCCCAGTTGTAAAATTCCAACAGCAAATGTATACTGCTCACATAAACTAATTTAAGATCACAATGCTATCAACCCAAAGTCACTTAAAACTTTTTAGAATTAACTACTTTTTAAAACAAACTTCTTTGTTCAGTTACACTTCATACAGTGACTTTTCCAGAGGCCAAATAAAGCATGGCAACTCAGCCACTGCAGCTCTTCCCAAACCTCTTGACTTTTTGCGTCTCCGGTAGCTCAGCAATGGGGTGACTCTGTCATCACTATTTCTGCAAACCATTTTAACTGCAAAAGCCAGCATGCACCACTGGCTTCTGCTCTGGCACACTGCGCTACATACCCCCAATCTGGTCCTTGGTCACGCTGCTGAAGCACCCGCACTAATCCCAAACATTTGTTGTTTTTTCAAAAGAGATCATTAGTTTCACAGCAGTTTTTGTGGACCTTATTTTACCACTGATGAAGGCTAATAGCAACAACCAGAACAGCCACAGCTACTTTGTTCACACAGAAAACAATGTGAAACTGCCAGCATCATTCTGAATTGCCAAAATTGCTAAGTTTTACTGCATTATGTTAAATAGCCAGTCTACAAAGCAAAGCCACAAAACTGATGGTTGATCATTTCCCTCTCCCATTCACCCTCCCTCACAGCAGATGCCAACTACACAGCTACAGTTCATTAATAAGAAAAACACGTAGTCAGCTGATACAAACATGGTAACCGGAAACCTCTCATTGTTTTAACCATTTCATTCTTGACAGAATAATGAGAAAGAAAACCTGAACACTGTCCACTTCTAATCTGCAACTACACTTCTTCAGGTGAAGCTTACAGCACAATTCTGTGACTAAAAAGTAACTCTCAGCACATAAATAAAACCTGCATTATGAAAATTATCTGGCAAATTCTTTTTTTTTGTGGGCTAAGAAAGAAAATAAACAGCGGCAAAATGCAATTTGTGTAAAATGAGAGAAGCAGTGGAGAGGGACACAACTTTCATGTGAGGAACACTCTCAGTTCCACTTGCTCCCACTGGCTGCGGTTTATGCCCTGACGCCTTGGGCAGCCCAGAGGCTCCCTCTGTGAAGGTTCTCGAACAGCCTGTTCCAGTGCTTTTACTCCTGGAGAGGGCAGCCCGTGGCCCGGAGTGGAGGCCATGGCCGACAGGCAGGCTGGAGCCTCAGTGGGGCTCCCACAGCAGTAGTCACCACTGCCAGGTCAGCAAAGCACCTCCCGAGCTACCCCACAGACCTGGCACCTCTGCCCCTGTCTGCCAGAACCTGCAGAGCTCAGGGGAAAACTAATTACCACATAAGTGACAGGAACAAAAGCAAAGACAAAAAAATGGCCTCAATAAACAAAGCTGTAGAGAGTTATACAAGACAGCAGTCATATGGCATTAGCTTAAAATAAAAATTAAAAAGGGAAAGGAATAGGAAAAAGCAGACACAGCTACATACCCAGACAGAAAATGGAGAGAGCAAAACACCAATGATAGCAATGAGAGCAGAAGTATCAGCTTACCACTCCCGAAAGAAAGTTACGCCATATGCCAGGTTTCAGCCATTCAGGAGAAGAGCAGGTCTGTATCACACACATCTCCCACTGATAGATGGGACCACCTTCTCAAATCACTCCAACTGACTGCAAAGAAAAACCACCTGCACCCACAAAAACAATCCACGTCTCCCAGCAGCCTCCAAAACCAAACCAAAACTAAGAAAAGCCTGCTGTGGCAAACTCTTCCTGAAGAGGACATACCATGACCAGGCCAAACTCTACTCCCCTGCCTGCAGCCATCCACTGCTCCCTGCACACTGATCTATGCACACCATCTACTCAGCCACATTCTTCAGGAGAGTCTCCTCTCCCAAAAAAGATGGACTTCCTCAAGAAAGGTATCCAATTCTTCGTGTGTGCCATCATCTCACTTGCTGTAAAATCCTTCCCCATTCTGCACACTACATCATCATCTCTATCTAGTCTACTATCTGCTGATCTCCCTGGAAATAATCTCCAATATATATACACCTTTATTGTCATAGTAGGAGAGAAGAAGAAATTTCAAGATATCGAACTTCAGACAGCACTGCACACCCAACCATCACAAAACAACTCAATGACAAACATTCATTTCTCTGAATCTGCCTTTCTGTCATTGTTAGAGTTCTGGTCTTTTTCTGACCAAATTAAAAAAAAAAACAAATTAATTGGGAAATCATAGGTTCAGTGAGACCTTGACTAAAGGTCATATTAAAACAAAAATTAACTTTTTTTCTTTAATTGAAGAAAATATACATGTTAAGTAAGTACCAGGTAAGTTTCTTCTTAAATTCTGAGCTTCTCAAAGTGCGCACAGATTCACCTCCACATTCTTTTTCATTTTTTTATTAGACAAAGCATCAAAGTCATTAAAATGTAACTGCATCCTTTCAGTATAATAGATTCTTGTTATCAAAGAAAAAAGGTCTTTCAGAAGCATAAAAGACTATTCTGATGTATTCTAAAAGGCAGATTTTATTCTTAGTTTGCCTTTTGTTTTGCACATATTTCCAAACAACACCCTAATGATTTTGCATTTGTGCGGAGTGCATTCTGTTCACTTATTCAAGTGAGCTTCAGTGATGCTGATAATCAAGGTACAGTTAAATTTTTAAAATCACAAAACCGGAAAAAGCAAATGCTAGTTATGCAATACATACCACAAGTTTCAATAAAAAGCAAAAGCACTGGCATGATTCAGAAGCAATAACCAGAAAATGCAATAACACATTCTAGAGCACAAATACAACTGAGGTCTGTGCCTGCCATCCCAGCCCCCATTTATTCATCTAACTTCAGCATGTCTTTGGGCCAAAAAATAGCGATATGCAACTACCATTTACTTTTGTAAACACAGATTATTCTGTATACAAATCACACCAAAGCCCAATGTCTCCAAAATAAATCTCAAGATTCAAGTTACAGTTTTACACACTTATAGTGTAAACAAAGCAGCCAATTGTTCAGCTACAATTTACACAAAACAGGCAGTGTTTTTCATGATTTCTTCACATTTAAGCTGTATGGCAATAGAAAATATACAATATGTTTAAACAGTGTATTAAAAAAAAAAAAATCAGCTTCCCAGTAAGTCCTATTAGACACCACAGCAACACAGGCCCTTACTCAGGCATTGCTCTTCTTGGGGACTACACCTACATACATATGTCTCCAGATGATCCAAGGCTATTACAGAAATTATGAAAACTAGTCACAGAAAGAGATCCTGATGTACACATACACATAAGAACACTGACAATCTCCACATAGGCAACATGACTCAGAGTCAGTTTAGGAAATTTCAATCTGCTAAGCAATTCAAACAGCTTCATTGTTAGTTATGATGTAATGAAATTGACCAGTCAACAGTGACTACACTATGTAAACTTCTCCCATTTGGAGCCTAGATTACGCCATTTTACAAGTTAAAAAACTCTTTTCCACTGCCCCTAAATTATTCCCGATTGTGACACCTCATTTACTAGAAGAACCTCTAAATGAGCTTTCAATGTACTCTGCCTAACAAAATACCTAAAAAAATCGATTTCTTACCTGCAACTCAAGCTGCATGGCTGTTCTCAGAGCTCTATTACAAGGACAGTAGCAAACGGCTGCCTTGAGCAGTAGGCAATGCCCTGAATTTTGTCATCAAGTAAGGAGTCTGCCACAAAAATAATGACCACATGACAGCAGCCTGCTGCAACTAAATCCTTTTGCTGCTTAAAACTAGATTTTGGATCAATATTGAAACAAAAACAAAACAAGCCTCCTAATACTATCTGAAATGAGTAGAAAGAAAAAAGAGAATCAGAGTCTCACTAACAGAATGCAAATTAGCACTAGTTTTTTTTACATGTGACCAACTGTAAAGATAAAGAATATGAAACAGAGACACTTAGCTCTTCACACAGTCAGCTCACAAGTGCTAAATGCCTCACCATGTAAATGGAAAACCTTTCTCAAGAGACACTAACACTAAAATGCAGCAAAATAAATGTTCTGGGAATAGACCCCCTCCGCTCCAGCCTTGCTTACCCTTTGCTCCCATAAGGCATCAGTTCTTGGGTTAACATCTCTCTGTCTGAAAATAATTGCCTGCCTCCTAAAGGCATCTCGGACAGTGTCACTCCTTAATCAGCAGGAGGACAGCTGAGTGATGTGAGGCATTTCCATCTTGTCCCTGGAGCAATCGCGCCATCTCTACAGGGCACTACTGCAACATCAAGAACTAGTGACTTTAGATGCGGTACTCTCCCATAATGAGAGCCATATGCCAATAAGGCTGCCCTCTAAAAACCCAATTCTATTACCAGCTGCCTATTAGGAATTAGCTTATTGATACAGCTATGCCAAGGATCAATCAGTGCAGCTGAATACAAACCTCAGGGAAAATCCATCTCTAGAAATGAAATCCCAACATGTTTGGTATACCTAGATACAAAAACACAAGTAATAATCAATTGCATTATCTTTAAATTTTTATCATAGTGTGAACATGGTAATCAGCAGCAGTACGTTTTCAAGTTCTAATCCTCTGGGCATAGGAAAGATACCAGTAAAATTCTACTAGATTTACAAAAGGCAATTAATTTATTTCTCTGCATAAATACCTTAAAAGTAAAACTAGTTATCTATTTCTCAGCAAATTGGAGGGATGGAGAAGAAAAACGTTATCATGGGCTTTGTTAATATACTTGCAGTGGGTATACCAAGAAGGTAATACGTGAATCAGAATAATACATATTTCAGCTTTCATCTGATCAGTAATACACATTATAGTTTCACTCCATAATGAAACATCAACATCTATAATTTGCATGGATGCATTTCTTCAGAGCAAGTCACCTTCTCTTTCCACATGACACACTTACTTGAAAATCTAGACATAAATCACCTTTTCTTTAAGAACACGTAAATCCCATTCATCTTTCTTTTAATCCAGTTTTCCATTCTTCCCACGCCCTTCCTAACTATCCACTCTTGATGTCTCTGCCACACAGCTATGAAACGTGTCTGATGCTCATATCCCTGGCCCCATACTCCTTTAATTTTGCTGCATATGCAATAAACTAACAGCTACTGCCACCCTTCCCTCCTCCAAGCATTTGGGATTCACTTCCACAGAAAGACTTACCTGGAAAGCACTTTCAGATATAACAGCCAAAGGCAAAGTTGAGTGACTCAAAGGAGCAGGACCACTCAAATTATCTTTCAAAATTCTGCTTCTCCTCCTTCCCTGAGGCTCACTTTCTTCTTGTTTCAAACTACTTCATGTGGCAGTGACCATGCTTCCCACTGGTGTTTAGGTACCACAAATTCTTAATACACCTGCCTGTTTGGGGCCCTTGAATGCTACCAGAATGTGACAGCCCTGGTAGCACCGTAAAGCCATCAATTACACTTGAGTCTAAAGTCTTTAGATTTTTGCAGAAAATGGAACTCATTAATTGTGACAGCAACAACCTTTCACAATCTCCAAGTCCCTTTTTTTCCACATAAAGGGAACTACCTAATTTGGCTTTATCAGGCACAGTTTGACTGTTGGAAGAGAGCTTCTGAAGCCTTTATAATTACTTCCTCAACCTCTCAAAATACCATTTATATTACTTCTCTGTTTCCTGAATGTTCTTTAAAGCTCACATTTTCATTAACTACAAAAGATTAAACTGCCCTTGCTTTATGTCACATCACACTAATACAGAAATACTTTCAACCTTTTCACACAAACTCTGAAAAACAAATACAATTAGGAATTAAAACTAAATCAAAGTACTGAAAATGGAGAAAGAAATCTTTGCTTTGGGAGATCCAAAACTTTATATCCTGAAAATTATCAAGGTATCCTGAGAAACTTGAAGAAACATGGCAGCAATGTAAGCAGATAAAGAAACCTTGAGTACAAGAAGGTTTTGCCAGATTGCTATGGCCAATAAGCAGGCTTGAGCCCCAGTAAGACTCCCACTGCAGCAGTCACCACTACTGTCACTTAATGCTGTGAATTAAGGCATTCAATTCCAGAAGTAAATAAACTCCTGTATTTCATCATACAGGATGGCTGGACAGGAAAGAGGAAGTGCTAATGAAAAGCTCAGGTTTTTAAGTGTTTCCTGTTCTCACTAGAAACACGTTCTTGATTAATGTATTAATCAATGTATTCCCCTATGATGCATGTCTACATGACCCCCTAGTACAAAGCCATTACAAAATGATAAAACATTTTCAACTCTGCATATGGCCACAAGAAGCATTAACCTTCATTACTGATCCTCCCTGTTATCACAGTTTCTCCCCCTTCAGCAGTTTCAGAGCTAGGCTGTTCCACATGCCTCTCAGAGACCTCAGGCTCTGGACCAGATCACACTGTCCTCCTGCCAAAGAGCTGAACAGGGGTTACAGCCAAAGTCCAGACACATGCCACAATTACCACAGCAAACACTCAGCTGTTTTAGTGAACTCGGATTTCCACCTGCCACAAAGTTCAACCCTAAAACAAGCACAAGTACTTTACTCCTATGCATAACTTGCTGGCTAACAGCTGGGCTGCAACAGAACCTCTGATGAATTCTGCATCTTGCTGTGCATTTTATGAAAAGTTAACAGCTTTCACCTTCCCATTCCCTGCCTCTGCCACAAACACAGGCACTCAAAGCACTAACACAAAGTTTTGAACGATTGCTACCAGACTGTACAAATCACAACAGAGCCCCAGAAAAGACCACCATCATACTGCTGGTGTTGCCATGGATATTGCATGCCTTGCCTCTTATTCTATACACTTAACCCTTTGGCACAAATGCCACCACTGGTTTGGCACGATGAGTCTGGAAAATCTGTGCCAATGTACAAAGAGAACAAACAGCTATGTGTGTAATTCGATGTACATGATAGTATTAGGAATTTAAGGCAATTGAAAAACAAGCTTTATATACAATACTTCTTTGTCCTAGGTACTAAAAATACCTACATATATAACCTGATTTATGTAGCAAGATACATTTATCAGTCACTAAAAACGCACAACACCAACTCTACCTATGCAGTTTTGATCTAAAATTCAGATTAAAATAATTTGTAAGCACCTCAATATTAAAATTTAGACTGAACAGATTTTAATTTTAATGAAGCCTGACTTCTAAGTCCCATGGAATATATTTTTCTTCAAGAAAGGTATCAAATATGTTTTTATGAACTCCTTTGGAGTAAAGGAAATGAAACATCAAGAATTTAAACGAAACTGAATTTTAGCTACAGCTTTTTTCTTTCAGCAAAAAGCAATAATCACCCGTTTTTATTACAGTTTTGTCCTTCACATTCCTCTACTTAGGATGATTCAGGAAACACTAAAGTTGCTTGCTCCAGTACATGCAGTACCCACCTGACATTGTTCTGGCTCACAACAGTACAAACAGTTCCATCAATGCATTTAAAAAAAAAACTACTTGCCAAAACAAACACAGTGGCTCAAAAGTGTACTTTTCCTCTCTGAATGCTAAAATTGATATGCATCATTATTGTCAGTATCTCAGCAATAAAACTTCCTTTTTTCTTGCTTCCCACAAGAATCTTAATATATGCCAGCTTCAGATAGCATAGCTTATAAAAAATGCCTGTGGCTTTACTGTCAGTATTTGATTAATTTTAACCCTAACCAAAGGGTTCATCTGTCTGAAAAGAGGGCACGATCAGGGGTGGCAATGTATAAAGAAAAAAAATAATAGCATGTTGCCTAAGTAACCAAATACAGAATTTCGACTACATTTACAATTGTCAACTCTATAAAGTCTTAAATCTCAAGGCTTGAACATCTTGAACTAATGCAACTACAAAGGATTTTCAACACCTCAGGAAGGGTCTCAAAAGAGCCTGCTGAAGTCATTTGATCACATCTGAAGAAGTTTTGAAGTCACGGCAGCAATCCCACAAGGACATCTAACCAAACATTTTTATGGTGCTACTGGCTGCAATATAAGTACTACATTAAAAATCCAAACTGCTCTTCCTAGTGAGATCATTGAAACATTTTTTTCAGAAGCCAACATAAAAACCTGCAAATCCTGAACAAAGGCTACAGTATTATGTTCTAGATGCGTATCTATTCCAGCTGAGCTTTATCTAGGCAGACATTTCAGGATCAGGGTGGACTGTTTAAAAACTGCCCAAACATCATGGTCTGAACACTCAAGTTCCGAACTGCCACAGCACCTCTCCAACCAGAAGCACATGCTCAGATCATGAGAGTCTGTTCTCCATTTTATGTATCCATCTTCAAACTCCAACATACGCTTTCAGTATCCTTTAGACCACTTGATTCTCACCTCTACACTTCTCTATCTCCCTTTTAGGCAGTTTCAATTAATGTTATTTATCTGGATCTTGCTTGGTTTTACTCTCTCTCAGTGACACAGGACATAAACTCTCACAAAACTTGCAAACAAGTATTCAGAACCCTAAAACAGTGGTTAGAATCCTAGCTGTAACTGAAAGAGAAGCTACCTAACCAATAATGTTTTCTTTTCTCAATCATTACTCCAATCCACTCCTGGCTCTGTAAAACTGCTATGGGAATGTTCTCCTGCCACATTGCAGAAGCTGATAAAAACAGCACAACTTTCTTCTCTGGTGGTACGCGCCAGAACAAAACCTCAGAGAGGGCAGTTGTGACTTCAGTGTTTTATTGACAGCACTCTTCTTTCAGAAGACAGATGATCATGCTCTTCATGGATGTAACTACATTCACTTGCATAACACATCTTGCATTCAGGCAGTAAGGCAACTTGACCCAAAAGCTACTTTGGCCTTAAAATGCATCTGTTTAACTCTGGTTAAAACCAAAAATTGCCAAAACAATGCCTCATCCTC
>WBNO01007551.1:174544-192933 GCA_013400575.1 Peucedramus taeniatus | reverse complement strand
TTATTCCCTGCTAGGACACTGCATTCCCTGCTGGGTCACTGCATTCCCTGCTGGGTCATTGCACTCCTTCCTGGATCATTTGATTGCCTGCTGGATCATTTGATTCCATGGTGGATCATTTAATTCCTTCCTGGATCATTTGATCGCCTGGAGGATCATTTGATTCCATGGTGGATCATTTAATTACCTGGATTGATTATTTAATTCCCTGGGTGATCATTTAATTCCCTGCTGGATCATTTGATTCCCTGTTGGATCATTTCATTCCTTGGGTGGATAATTTAATTCCCTGGGTGAATCATTTGATTCCCTGCTGGGTCATTTAATTACCTGGGTGAATCGTTTGATTCCCTGCTGGATCATTTAATTCCCTGCTGGATCATTTAATTCCTTGGTAGATCATTTAATTACCCAGATTGATTATTTAATTCCCTGGGTGATCATTTAATTCCCTGCTGGATCATTTCATTCCTTGGTGGACCATTTAATTTCTTGGTGGATCATTTCACTCCCTGCTGAATCATTTGATTCCTTGGGTGGATAATCTAATTCCCTGGGTGGATCATTTGATTCCCTGCTGGATCATTTGATTCCTTGGGTGGATAATTTAATTCCCTGGGTGGATCATTTCATTCCCTGCTGGATCATTTAATTCCCTGCTGGATCATTTCCCTTCCGTGGGGAGCCAGGCTGGGGGTGGGCACGAGGTGACAACTGAGGCACATTTTGAGTGTAAATAACACAAAATGTGCTGGCCTTGACACTGGGCACAGCAAAAGTGGTGTGCAAAGTGCAGCTGTGTCCACACTGGCACAGAATTTCCCTCCCAGATCCCACGAGGAATTCCAGAATTTGTGACAGCAGAGAACAGGGGAGGGCAGGGAATGGCCACTAAACCCCAACATCCTGGAGCCAGAAGTGGCTGAGGAATATTCCTGGCTCAGTAATCCCAACATTCCAGGGATGTTCCAGCACTCCTGATGTCTTGACACTAATATTTTATAATATAGTATAATATACTAAAATTTTATAATTTTATAATATACTATATTAGTAATAGTGCCTTGTGCACTTCCCTGTGTGCAGCCAATGATAAATGAGACCATCAAAGAAATTTTTACAGTCCAAAAAAGAGGGGGGAGAAGTGAGAAATGGATTTTAAAGGATTTCAAAACCTGACAGAAAGCTCACACAGTTTTGTATGTCTGTGTGCAAACTCTGAGATAAAGTGTGGTGATTTAGGAAGGCCATGGAACAGAGATGGCATTGTTGAGAGAGATTGAACTGGAAACAAGTTTCAACAAGTTTCAGAAGATGGCCTTGCAGAAAGACCAGATATTTTAGAGAATTAGAGCTGTGAGAGATGCATTGTAGCAGGACCATGTGGGGTAAAAATATAGGTGATTGGAGTTAAATATAGGTAAAAATATAGGTAAAATATAGGTGATTGGTGTGAAATATAGGTAAAAATATAAGTGAAATATAGGTAAAAATATAGGTGATTGGTGTTAGAAGTAATAATAGTACTGTGTGGCACAAACCAATTTATAAAAACATTTCTAGGGTCTTGGAACCAGGAAATAGGTTCTGATAGAATGGTGTAGAGTTTTCCATCTTTATGTCTCACCCTTCAATGAGACTGATAATGGAATAAAATATTTCAAAACTTTTTTAAAAAAAAGCTTTTTTGTTGGGTGATTGCATCTTCGTGTTGCTGCTCTTCTCGTTGAGCCTTCCTGGCAGTGAAAATTCCAGGAATTTGAGGCTTTTTTCTGCTTTGCTGCCATTCAATTAGAGAACCTTCACTTAGGATCAGGGGCTGAGCTGCTCCTACACGTGTTGCCAGGGTTTTGGGAGAAAAGCTTGAAATATTTTGAAGTGTCAGTTGTGTGTGATGAGCTGGGATGATGCAGCAGTGCCCCTTGTGTGTTTTGGCAGGAGCTGAGGCTGGGCTCGCACGCCGAGGCGCTGTCCTTCGCCTCGCTGGTCGATGGCTACTTCAGGCTCACAGCAGATGCCCACCACTACCTGTGCACAGATGTGGCTCCTCCCCTCATCCAGCACAACATCCAGAACGGCTGCCACGGGCCCATCTGGTCAGTGAATTCTGCATTTCAGGGGTTTGTGGGCCCATCTGGTCAGTGAATTCTGCATTTCAGGGGTTTGTGGGCCCACCTGGTCAGTCCCTTCTGCATTTCAGGGGTTTGTGGGCCCATCTGGTCAGTGAATTCTGCATTTCAGGAGTTTGTGGGCCCACCTGGTCAGTCCCTTCTGCATTTCAGGGGTTTGTGGGCCCACCTGGTCAGTCCCTTCTGCATTTCAGGGGTTTATGAGCACACCTGGTCAGTGAATTCTGCATTTCAGGGGTTTATGGGCACACCTGGTCAGTCCCTTCTGCATTTCCTGGGCCCACCTGGTCAGTCCCTTCTGCATTTCCTGGGCCCACCTGGTCAGTCCCTTCTGCATTTCAGGGGTTTGATTTTGAGAATTCCTCTCATAGTGAATCTCTCAGGGTTTGGATGGGTAGTGGTTACCAAAACTTCGTTTTGTTGAAGGAAAAAAAATCAGGGTTTCTCTCTTTACTCATCTATGAACTCAGTGTTTCTGCACCAAAGGAGAGTTCCAAGTTTTCTCCATGGATGCATGGGAATATTTTAGGTAGAGAGTGGAAGTATCTCTGCACTCACCCCGGTCCTTGGATGGATGAACAAAGCCTTGGGTTTTTAAACACCTAAAGGAATTCTCTTCCCTTCACCCACCTTTGTGGCATTTCCCTTTATTGGGAAAATATTTATTCTTACTTATTATTTAATTAATTTATTTATTATTTTTATTTCATTATTATTCCCTTTATTATTATTTATTATTCCCTTTATGCCCTTTATTTCCCTTTGTTCCCTTTATTATTTCCCTTTATCCCCTTTATTTCTGTTTATTCCCTTTATTATTTTTATTCCCTTTATTCCCTTTATTTAAGCTGCAAGCTGTAGAAATCCAGGAGTTCACCTGCACAGTGTTGGATGCAGAATTCCCTTTAATAAATCCTCCCTCCCTTGCTCTGTGCAGCCCAATGTGAGTGAAGCACCCTGAAATCCTTCTTTAACAACAATATAGATATTTCTAACCTGCTGTTACCCCCCAGGCAGAGGTTTGCTCTCATGTTCCACCCCAAAAGCAGACTTTTGGCTGCTGCCTTGTTGGTTTTTCTCACTGCCCATTCCCTTCCAGCACGGAATATGCCATCAACAAGCTGAGGCAGGAGGGCAACGAGGTGGGGATGTACGTGCTGAGGTGGAGCTGCACCAACTTCAACCACATCCTGATGACTGTGACGTGTCTGGAAGGCTCAGAGGTACAGACAGCTGGGCACTCCCAGCAGGATCTGCTCCTGCAGCCCCTGGGGATGGGGTTTTATCCTCAGGGCACTCACCCTCAGCTCTGGGGAGGGAATTGGCTTTTTTTTTAAGCAGTCCTTTGTGCTGTCTCTCCAAATGGGATTGAGCAGATTCAGAACAGCTCCATTCCTCCCAATCAAACTGTGCAGGAATGGTAAAAATGAAGCATTTGAAACTTATGGCACAGAGAATTTGTCACTTCACCTTGCCTTGAGCAGGGTTCAGCTTCTCTGGAGCCTTTTTGGGCATGGATTTAATTCCCTTGATGGATTTTACTCCCACACCGGCCTCAGCTGGGAGCCTGCTGCTGACTTGGTGGTTTGGGAGAATATTTAAAGTGTTCACTCAAGAATAATAGTAAATAATGAATTAAATAATAAATAATGTACTAAATATTAAATAATAATTGCATAATAACAAATAATTGAATAATAATAGCAATAATAATAATAACTTAAATCATTAGGAAAAAATGGTCATGGAATCAGTGGTGGTGAATCAGGAAGGGCTGTTTGATACTGGGTTTATCTCCTGTAGATATTAAAAAAAAAAAAAAGATGATCAGCTCTCTCTTTTAACCGTGAAACAAGAAAGGAATTTTGTCTTGGAAAAGAGGGAGGGGAGAGGTGACCCAGAGCTGCAGAGGGGAGACCCTGAGAGCTCTTGAGATGGTTCAGGAGTTCAGCCCTGCCCCAGCACCTCTGAGTGCAACTGGAAGATCTCAACACCAGCCTGAAATCTCGTTGAACAGTCTGGGGTGGGAAAGAGAGTTTTGCTATTTTTAAGTTGAGATTTTGAAACCCTGCTCCAGATTCTGCAATTCTTGACCAAAGGAAGAGAAAATTCCTCCAGAAGAGGCAACACTTCTGCATATTCTCAAGCTCTGCAAAAAAAGAAAAGGCATAATTTGGGCTTGTTGAGTGATTGCATCTTTATGTTGTTGCTCTTCTCTTTGAGCCTTCCTGGGAGTGAAAATTCCAGGAATTTTAGGGTTTTTTTCCTGCTGTGTTACAGTTTGATTAGAGGACCTTGACTTAGGAGCAGAGCTGGTCCCACATGTGATGCCAAGGTTTTGGGAAGCTCTGATGGCTTCACAAACAATTCCTTCACTCCAGTGATCCTATTTGCTTTCTTTTCCCTCCACCCCCAGGTGATGAATAACTCAGGCCCCTACAAGAACTTCCAGATCGAGGTGAAGAAAGGGGGGTACTTCCTCCATGGCTCCAACAAATCCTTTGCATCCTTGAAAGACCTCATGGACCACCTGAAGGGACAGATCCTGCGCACAGACAACATCAGCTTCACCCTCAAGAGGTGCTGCCAGCCCAGACCCAGAGGTAGCCTGGCCTTGCAGGGAACAAACTTCAGGCACAGGAGGCTTTTTTAGTGTATTTTTAGTTCTTTTTAGTATCCTGGTGTGAAGCTCTTAAAAAGAAAAAAGAGATTTAAAATATTTTCCTTCTCTGAGGAGGAAGAGTTCTGTCAGATGCCATGGGCAGGTCTGAGGAGGGGAAAAGAGGGTTGGGACCTGCTGGGTTTGCTCTCCTTGTGAGCTGCTCACAATAACTCATCTGCACCAGGCAGCAGGGAAGGGTTGTGGTCCCAACTGATGTCCTGAAGAGCCTGGTGGCAGGAAATCATCTGTGAGCTCCCATCTGAGGGACAATGGGGCAGTTGTTGGGTGCTGCCAGCACTCTGTGGAGCTGTTTGCTATGAACTTTGAGAGCCTTGCAGCTGAGGTTTGTGTGAGAGAGGAAGCACAGTGGGGTGATTGTGCTGAGCTGATAATGGTTTCCTGTTAGAAGCTGGGGAATAACTGAGCCACATCAATCACCTGCTGCTCTGAGGCTTTGGGAGAGTCCCTGAGCTTCTCACACTCTGCACCAAGAGCGTGGCTTGTGGTCTGGAGCAGGGGCACGTTGCACATTTGACATTTTGGTTTCATTTTGATGGCTGGATTTGGGATAAAATAAAAAGGGTCAGGGAGTTGATTGCCCACTTGAGCTGCCCCCTGGCTTTAGTTCCAGCAGGATTCAGTTCCCTGTTCTGTCCCTTCCCTGATGGGCTTTTCCTTGTTGAAAATTTAATCAGATATTCACAAATAAGTGCAGGGGATGCAGGGCTAAAGCAGGGTGTGGTTATTCCTGGTGATTCCAGAATTCCAGGTGATGATTCAGCCCCAGTGCCAGGTTCTGCTCACAGCAGGAGGAATCCCAGATGCCCACACACATCCCAGTGCCAGTAAATAATGCCTGGAAGGCAGAACTCATGTGCAAAACTTCTGCATCTGTCCTGCAGCAGTGGAAAGTGGATTTTTAGTGTGTTCCTTCTGCTCATTCCCATTCCCCAGCTGAATTCCAGTGCCCTGGGAGCAGTGCTGGTGCTTCCCAGAGTAGAGGGAGTTTGGAAGGAGGTGAGGAGGAAATGAGACTCCCCCTTGCACACTGGAGAGGAGATGGCCCTGCTGGCAGGAGGGGATGGGGGATGTTTTATTCCATTTTACTCCATCTATAGCACAGGCATTCTCTCTTTCAATCTTTGTGCAGAAAATTCTGTTCAGTTGCTCAAAATCACCCTGATGTGATTGATAATAACTCTGTATTTCAAATACAAACATGAAACTGTGCTTTAGTGATTTCTCTGTTGAATGAGGAGCAGAAATCAAACCCAAGTTTCTTTTTTCTTTCCTTTTTTTGGGATTTGAATGCATTTCCATCCGTGTTGGTACTGGGAAGGGGGAGTGCAGTTTCTTTGAAAATCTTAAAGGATATTTTCTCCCCCTGCCTTGCAGAAATCTCCAACTTGCTGGTGGCAACCAAGAAGGCCCAGGAGTGGCAGCCAATGCCTCTGCCCATGGGGCAGCTGAGCTTCCACCGGATCCGCAAGGAGGAGATCGTGCAGGTGGGAGCTGGGGGTCTGAAATGCAGGGAGCCCCCACAACTCTGGGGTTGTGATTGAAAGCTTAGAATTAAACCCAGGATTTGATCTGAGACCTTGGGAAAGGCTCCCAAACTGAGGTGCCAGAAGGGAGAATGTGGATTCATGGTTCAAAGCAGGGACACGTTAAGCTAAGTAAAGGAAAGTTGAGAGTTTTAGAGTTTAGGATAGAGAAAAAATAAAAGCAGTTACAAAGGTAACAAGGAGTTTAGAGTGCAGCAGTGTAGGTTTGTGTGTCATAACATGAGTGGCCAAGAAAGCTCACACTGTAGCATGAGTCCATAAAACAAAAATTTAAGAGTTGGGTGAAAAGCATAAATATCCTTGTTGGCAGTGTTTTATTGGGGAATAAATCCTATAAAAGGTCTTGTGACCTTCTGAGCTGTGCAGTGAAGATGTGAGCCCAACTCACCCTTCCTGCCTGTGCAGAAGACAAGAAAAATAAATCACAGCATCTAAAGCAGCTCAGAGATCTCTAACTCATTCAAAACTCCCCAGCTGCTGAGCTGCCCTGGGAGCCCTGGGAGGAGTGTGGCTGTCCCTGAGCCCTGCAGGGGACACCAAACCAGCCCTGCTGCCTGCTCCTGGCACTCCCAGCTCCCCTCAGCAAACTTAAACTGGAGTTTTGTTTGGATTTAACCTCTGCTTGCAGAATCCCACTGTTTTCATGGCTTTGTGTGGACAAAGAAGAGCTTAGGAGTGATGCCTTTCACTGGCAATCAAATTGATATTTAAGTTTTCTAATGGAAAAGAGGGGTTTTAAGGTCATTTCTTGAGAGTCTTAAGAGCTGGTTGGTTGTGGGTGTATTTTGTAAAGCCTGACTTACCAGAGAAGCAGAGGTTTAAGGCAATATTCTACAGTAAAAAACGTGAAGCATTCCAGAGCTCTGAGCAGTCAGAATTCTGTGTTTAAGCCTCCCCAAATTTTCAAATTTCCCCGTGTTTGTAGTTAGTTATTCAAGTCACCTGAATAAACCTCAACAAACACACAGGGGCTTGAATGCACTTAAATCAGATTTAGTGTTGCTAAAAGAGCTTTTATATCGTGCCCTTGGCTTCTTCTGTGGAATCAAAAGCTATTGGGGCTTTTTAGTTGCATCACTGCAGGCAGAGATTGGGTTTGGGTTGGTGTGTTTACAGTCAGCATCCTGCAAAAATATCCCAAGGCAGGATGTTATTTTGGAGGAAATTGCTTCCCCAAACAAAGCCTTGGAGTGAAATATTACTTCCTCTCACTTTTGGAAACACATTAAAGATCACCTCAGCAGCACTTTGTGAATAAGAGCCCCAGCTGTTGTTTATTCATTTGTTTAGTCTGGGAATGCTCAATCCCAGGGAACGTGTTGGGTGATGTGGAGGTGTCATATCCAAGGAATTCATGGGGGAGGATGCTCAGAGCTTGATGCCTCAGGTTTAGCTTTTATATTTTTCAAATTCTGTGCTGCTTTAGTCTGTGGGTCTGGGCTTCACATTAGGGGATGCTGAGCTCTGCACAGAGCAGGGAGACAAAACAATTCCTGCTCCAGCTGGGGACCAAGGACAAATGATCCAAATCTCAGCCCAAGAGCACAAACAACGTGGGCTGAGGAGAGAAAAACAAGCAGGATGGGAGTGCATGGGCTAAAGCTGGGATGGGACAATGAACTGCAAGGTGCAAATGGAGCAGAACTGATCCAAGGCAGAGACCCCGTGCCCGCTCGAGCATTTTGGGACCATTTTGGTTCCTCTTGGCTGCAGCCCTGGCTGGGCTCTTGTGCTGCCCAAGGTGGATCCATGGAGGAGATCCTTTGAATCAATCCCTGCTTTATTCTGGAACTCTGCTCTAGGGCAGCCTTCCCAAGGCATCAAGCTCACTGAGGCAAAAGCAACTCCCTGTCACTGGGCTCTCACTGGAACAATTTCAATCTGTAACCAGATCAGGCAGAGACAGAAAGAAGTGCAGATTTCAATAAATATTTGAGTAAATCTTGTTTGCTTGCTGTCTGACAAATCCCTGCTGCTGTTTCTCAGGGAGAACACCTGGGAAGAGGGACCAGGACCCAGATCTACTCAGGGATGCTGAGCCTCAAGGATGATGAGAATGAAGGGTACCAGAATGAAAGAGAGATCCGAGTCCTGCTCAAGGTCCTGGACCCCAGCCACAGAGACATTTCCTTGGCAAGTTTTTTTCTTTTGTGTATCTTTTCTTTGATATAAGAAATAAAATATTGATTTTTTTTTAATATAAAATTATATAGATAATGACATAAGTTATTACTAACATTTTTTAGTTACAAATATAAAGAAACATCAGAGTAAAATAATATATGTAATAAAGAAGAAGCTAGTAGTAATTAGGAATTAATTAGATAATACACATAATCAAAAACACATGTGAAATTAGATAATTATCAAGTATTAAAAACACTGTATGTTATCTTAGAGTCTGTAGCAGTTGATAAATTTTAAATTAGTAGAGAATTGAAAAATTATGTCCAAATAACAATTCTCTAAGTTCACTTTAAAAATAAGTTTGTTATTATATTAATACAGTTAAATTATTAAGCTAAAGTGACTTAAATATTATTTTGATGTAGAAAACACCCAGGTTTGTTGTCAAATATCTTATCTAGATAGAACTAAAGCTTAACTGCATGGATGACTTTTGGAAAAGGGCTGGGAATGGGGAAGTGCTGAAGGTCCAGCTCAGCCCATGGGCAAATCCCTTCCTTGCTGGCCCTTTCTGGGACTGAACGCAGGATTCTGAACCCAGGGATGTTTGTGCTGCTGTTTTGGTGCTCTGGATGTGCTGACCTCAGGGAATGCTGCTCAGGAGCAGCAGCTGGAGGTGATTTCTCCCCCTTTCCCAGGCATTCTTTGAGACAGCCAGCATGATGAGACAGGTGTCCCACAAACACATCGTGCTCCTGCACGGCATCTGCGTCCGGGACCTGGAGAGTGAGTGAGGGACCTGGGGGGACATGGGGACAGGGAATGGCACCTGGGGGGACATGGGGACAGGGAATGGCACCTGGGGGGGACATGGGGACAGAGAATGGCACCTGGGGGGACATGGGGACAGGGAATGGACCCTGGGAGGGACAAGGGGACAGGGACAGGGAATGGCACCTGGGAGGGACATGGGGACAGGGCTGGCAGCTGCTGCTTCTGGAGCTTCCCAGTGTGGCATTGGGACAGCAAAGCAGCTCTAAATATTTCTCCCAATAAATTTCCCTTTCCAGCTCTGTGTTTGAGCCTTCCAGGGTGGTTCCCTAAGTCTGGAATGCCACAGGGGCAGGGGAAGTGGGAAATTTTTCACCCCATGGCAGGGCTGAAATTGGCACAATTGAATTTATTATAATTATTACAAATATACATTCATTTGTATAAAATAAATGTATATTTGTAATATTTATACATGTAAAGCATGTGCACATTTATATGTATACACTTATATGTTTATACGTGTAAAATATGATTATGCACATAAAAATGTAAATGTACACAATACACCTTTATATGACTTTTTAAGCCCAGTCCTAATGTTGTGGTGTGGACACCAGAAGAAGAGCAAAGCTGTAGAAAATTCAAAGACAAATTGGTTATTGCCCAGCCTTATCTCTTCCAGACTCAGGAATTTGAGTGATATGTGGGTGTTAAACAGGGCCATGCTGAAGGAATTTTGGTACAAGAGCACAGGGCAGCCTGTTGCTTATTTTTCTGAGCTGTTATGTGCATTAAAATTCCCCCTTTGGAATGCCTGCTTCCAGGTTTAATGTTCATTTGCCACACGAAGCCCCTCAGCCTTTTAATCTGGACTCTGAGCACTGAAATAAACCTTGGGCAAGGTGGAATAAAAACATTTTCCAACCATCTGGGCTGGGAGGTGGGAACACAAATTCAATGACTCCAAACAATTTATTGCAGCACTGACTTTCTGCACCTGCCTCTGCAGATATCATGGTTGAAGAGTTTGTTGAATGTGGGCCTCTGGATCTGTTCATGCATAAGAAAAGTGAAGTTCTCACAACCCCATGGAAATTCAAAGTGGCCAAACAACTTGCAAGTGCCCTGAGCTACCTGGTAAGAGACAGCTTGGCAAAGGCACTGGGGCCTAGCTGGGAATACATTTTTCCCCCAGGAAAAGTACTCTCTTTCCCTATTCCTCCTTTCCTTCTCTTCCTCCAGTTTCTTCCCAGGTGTAATTTTGGATTTCAGCTTGGAGTATTTTAGAGATTCCCTGTGGTGTGGATATCCTGGAGCACTTGCAGGGCTTCAATTTTTTCTCAGGTGTAATTTTGGATTTCAGCTTGGAGTATTTTAGAGATTCCCTGTGGTGTGGATATGCTGGAGCACTCTCATCCCTCTCACTGTTCTTTCCCTGCTTTTCTGTAGGAGGACAAGGATTTGGTGCATGGCAATGTGTGCACCAAGAACATCCTGCTGGCCAGAGAGGGCATTGATACTGAGTATGGGCCCTTCATAAAGCTGAGTGACCCAGGAATCCCCATCACGGTGCTGTCCAGGCAAGGTATGGCCAGGATCACATCCTCAGGGAAAGGGAGAAAGGGCATTTACAGCAGCCAGAACTGGCTCTGGAATGGGAGTAATCAGCTTTTCTGGATCTGCAAATACTCAGTGGGTGTTCAGAGCATTCATTTCTCTTACAAAATGTTGTGTCTAGGGAGATGGGACAGAAGGAATCTTGGTTTGTGGTTGGCTTCAGGCACAAGCCTGTGAAATCCTTCTGAAAACAGAAATTTGAGAATCAAGAAACTGGATAAGTTCTGCAGCTCCAGTTTCTTTCAGACAAGAATAATTCAGTTAAAGCTGGTTTCCCTCCTGTGATATTCACTGCCTGATGTGTTTCACCCCAGAGCGCGTTGAGCGGATCCCCTGGATTGCACCCGAGTGTGTTGAAGATTCCAAAAACCTCAGCATTGCTGCAGATAAGTGGAGTTTTGGTACAACCCTGTGGGAAATCTGCTATAATGGAGAAACTCCACTGAAAGACAAGACCTTAGCAGAGGTAAAGCTGTGTTACACAAACTTGGATCCATCCTCTTGGGCACTTCAGTTTTCCCCCTTGTCCTGTCCCCCCATCCCTTGTCCCCAGTCCCTCTGCAGCTCTCCTGGAGCTCCTTCAGGCCCTGCAAGGGGCTCTGAGCTCTCCCTGGAGCCTTCTCCTCCCCAGAGTGGACAATCCCAGTTCTCCCAGCCTTTTCTAACCCCTGTGTCCAGTTAGAAGCTGAGTGAGGTTCTCCCAAACATCTAGTTTCTTTTGGATTGATTCCAAAGGGTCTCCCAGGGGACACTGCTGCTGTTCACTGCAGTTTAAAGAATTGGAGTTCTTCTTGCTGTGCCCTCCCTGCCTGTGGCCACCGCCCTGCAGGGCTGGGAATGCCCATCCCAAGGCTTGTCCCACCTGGCCCGGAGCTGGGATCTTCCAGGGCTGTGAGGAGCACCCAGGGTGTCCTTGGCAAACATTTCCTGGTGCATAAATAACTGGGAAAACCTAGCAGGAAATGATTCCTGACAGTGGAAATATTCATCACCTTTTAAACACTACATGGGTGTTAAGTGGTTGCTCCAGATCCAGCACAAGAGGAATTCTCTACTGTAAAGATCCAAGTTGCAGCTGAAAAGGGGGATTTCCTTGGCGAAGCTCACATTGAATTAAGGATTTAATGGTCACATCCTCTGATGTAGAATCACAGAATTGCTCAGGTTAGAGAAGACCTCAGAGATCCTCGAGTCCAGCCATTGCCCAGCTCAGAACTGGGAGTCAGGGAAGTTAAAATTGCTGGAATGTCTGTTTGTTCCCACAGAAGGAGAGGTTCTACGAGGGGCACTTTGTGCTGGCCACGCCGTCCTGCAAGGAGCTGGCAGACCTGATGAAGCAGTGCATGAACTATGACCCCCACCAGAGACCCTTCTTCAGGGCCATCATGAGGGACATCAACAAACTGGAGGAGCAGAGTAAGGCCCAGGGGCACCTGGAGGGAGGGATCATGGAATCCTGGCCTGGGAGGGACCTTGAAGAGCATCTTGTTCCAACTTCAGGGAAGCTGAGGAGCTGCTCCAGGGTGGGAAGCTCACCAAGAGAAATCTGGGTGTGGGTGTGGAAGCAGATCCAGACTGGCACGAGGGGGTGGAGAATTCCCTGTCAGAAAGCAGGTGGGATCTAAGGAGGGAAAGATGGGAGAGTGGGAATAGGGCAAGGATGCCTGGGAGTGTCAGACCATGCAGGAATCTGACCTGGGATGTTTTCCCCTCCTAGATCCTGATATTGTCTCGGAGAAGAAACCTGTCACCGAGGTGGATCCCACCCTCTTTGAGAAGAGGTTCTTGAAAAGAATCCGGGATTTGGGGGAGGTAAGAGGAATGTCACCCCTAGAACACAGCCAGTGCTCCTTGCTGTCTCCACAGCCTGTGCTGTGTCACACAGACACCCCAAATCAGTGCCTGGCTGTCCCCACAGCCCCTGCTGTGTCACAGACATCCAAATCAGTGCCTGGGTGTTGCTGTCTGAGAGTTTCCTCAAAGATGCTCCTTTCTGTCCCACCTAGGGCCACTTTGGCAAGGTGGAGCTGTGCAGATATGACCCAGAAGGTGACAACACCGGGGAGCAGGTGGCAGTGAAATCCCTGAAGCCAGAGAGCGGAGGGAATCACATCGCTGACCTCAAGAAGGAAATTGAAATCCTGAGGAATCTTTATCATGACAACATCGTCAAATACAAGGGGATTTGCACAGAAGATGGTAAATCTTGCAGAATATTAGAAAGTGTATGGGCTTTCCTTTAGAATTTATAAATGCCCTGACTGGAGCAGGTTTTCCTGTGCACTGGCTCAGGGATGAATCATGGGAATGAACCATGGGGTGTTTAAAATGCTGCCGGTGCTCTGGGCTTGTGCAAAAGCTGTTGGTGTTCACAATGTGAGAAGGGTCTGCAAATTAAACACACTCTGTTTTTTAGGAGGAAGTGGGATTAAACTCATCATGGAATTCCTTCCCTCTGGGAGCCTGAAGGAGTATCTCCCACGGAACAAGAACAAGATCAATCTCAAGCAGCTGCTCAGATACGCAGTTCAAATCTGCAAGGTGAGCTGGACCCCGAGGCTGCAGCTCCATCAGCAGGGTGAGGGGGGATGGAGAACAGCAAACAAACCCATTCTCCTTCTTCATCCTCAAGGATCAGAATCCTAAAGCAATCTGTCTCATGCTTTGGGTGCCACTGGCACAAAGATCAGTGTGGGAATGATGAGGAAGTTCCAAGCTCCAAAGTTTGCTGTGAAAAGTTGGTCCTGTGGGAGGATTTGGAGGATCAGGAGGGAGGGCAGCACTTGGAATGTGTTAGCAAGGGGAAAGGAGCAAGGTGAAGTCTAAAGGGATGGAGATGAGTGTGCAGAGCATGGTCAGGTCATGTGAAGCAGGAGAAGGGATTAACGTCTTGGAGGAATAAAAGAAAAGGAAATCAAAGGCTTCCTTTCTCCTCTCTTAGGGCATGGACTACCTGGGCTCCTGTCAGTACGTGCACCGTGACCTAGCAGCGAGAAATGTCCTGGTGGAGAGTGAGAACAGGGTGAAGATTGGGGACTTTGGGCTCACCAAGGCCATCGAGACAGATAAGGAATATTACACTGTCAAGGACGACCGCGACAGCCCCGTCTTCTGGTATGGCCTGGGGCCAGGCTGCAGGGCAGGGACCCTCTGCTCCTGCACTCCCCAAGATTTCTCCTGTTTTTATAAGAGATCTAAGTATCTAAATATCTTGTAAAGATACACCATGAGAGCTAGGAAAAGGCACCTGGTGAACTGTTGTACTCACCTCTTGTGCTGTTTAACTCTTCCTGCACTTAATGATCCATTTCCCCACTATTTTGGGTTTGGTCTCCTTGGTTTCACTGTGCCTTGCTGTGGAACACACCTTATTTCTTACTTTTTAATTTATGTGCGAGGGCTTCACAAACACAGCTTGGCTGTTGCATTGCTCAGGCTGTGTGTGAGCAGGGCTGGGTCTCTGGGTGTGACACTGTCCCCTCGTGTCCCCAGGTACGCCCCGGAGTGTTTGCTGCAGAGCAAGTTCTACATCGCCTCCGACGTGTGGTCCTTCGGGGTGACGCTCTACGAGCTCCTCACCTACTGTGACTCTGAATCCAGCCCCATGGCAGTAAGTGGCTGGGACACAAATGGCTGCCAGAGCTGCTTCAATCCCATCGTTTAAAATAATTATTATTATTACTATTGGCAACAAGAAGAGCAATCAGAGAATCGCGGGCTCGTTTGGGGGGGAGGGACCTTAACGCTCATCTCGTTCCACCCCTTCATGGGGAGCACCTTCCTGCAGGTTTATCCTGGGAACACCCTGGGGCTTGTCCTTGCAGTGGGGTGAGGGACTCCCAGCTGACCCCGCTGTCCCCACAGGAATTCCTGAAGATGATCGGCCCCACGCAGGGACAGATGACGGTGGCACGGCTCGTGCGGGTCCTGCAGGACGACAAGCGGCTGCCACGGCCACCCACCTGTCCTGAGGAGGTGAGGGAGGGATGGATGGATGGATGGAGGAGGGAGGGAGGGGGGGAGGGAAGAAGGAAGGTCTGTCCATCTGTCCCTGCTGGACACTGATTCAGCCCCAGAGGGGTCACACTTCCCTCGTTCCACAGGGCTGACCACTCTGGTAGGAAAACCTTCAGGAGTGCTGGGAAAAGGCATTGCCAAGGTTTTCAAGTATTGTTTGAAGATGTTTTTTGATGTTAACATTCCCAAGTCCATGGTGTCCCATCATAGGGGGCAAGGACTTGCTGAAGTACCCAGCTCCATGACATTTCCTTGGGAATCCCTCTGCTTTGGCAATTCCTGGGGTACAGCTGCCCAGGTGGAACTGCTTTAAACCTGAACTGCCCAAAGCCCCCTGCTCAGGTCCCTGCAACACCTGAGGTGCTTCTGTTCATTCAGGGAGACTCTGCTCCATTGTCTTTACTGGAAAACCCAAAGAAATGTTTTATTCCTTATAAAAATAAGATAAAAATATCCCTGGTTCTGTTCCAGGTGGATCAGCTGATGAGGAAGTGCTGGATCTACAAACACGACGAACGCACCACCTTCCACAACCTGATCCAAGGATTTGAAACAATTATGAGTAAAATGTAATGAATTTTTTTTATCCTGTCAGGACTTTAAATGCCCAGCAAATTGTCTATGCCCAAGGCTATTCCTTTTTTTTTTTACTCCTGTGATTTGTACTCTGGCTGGGCTGATGTGGTTATAAAGGATTCTTTTGCCAACAGATTGAAGAGTTGGATTAAAAGAATTTAAAAGGTTTGGGCAAAATGAGCTCCAGCTCCCTTTGCTGCTGTTTTTGCAGGGCAGTTTTATCCTGCTCTGATTCTGGTTGTGCCACAATTGGAACTGCCCTGATGGATGATGTGAGCTGGGAAAATCCACTGCATTTCTCAGCTCAAACCTCAGCCTGTGGCTGTAAGAGGGCTCAGTTAATAATTCACATGCACTTAGATTCTAGTAACAAACAAACCAACTTTGGCATAAAAATATATGAGAGGCAATTTTTTCAACTCTTTTTAAACCCACCAGGCCCCAGTCCTGAGCTCTTACAGGTATTTTTAATAAAGTGTTTAAAAATAGCACCCCCAGAAGCGTGGAGGGGTGGGCACAGTGCATTTCAGTGAGCACCCCAATTTTGGAATAAATAATTTGCTTTTCCTAACTCCGCTCCCACATTCTATCCCCTGGAGCTCCCAGCCTGGGTGCAGCCCTGGAGGGGGTGAAAGTGCATCCCTGGTGCTGAGGGATGTGCAGGGAAGGAATTCATGGAGCTGGGAAAGAACCCAGTCCATGCCCAGAACCTGGAGGGGATTATCCAAAAGGAAAAAAGGCCTGAGGACCCAGAGGTGTCCTAGGGAATGGGAACCCCTCCAACAATGTTTTAAGAACATTTTGACTCAGCCCATGAGTGGTTTAACTGGAACCTTCTGCTGCCATCACTTTTCCTACCACACCTGGAGTTGGAAAAGGCTCTGAAGAGATCCTCAAGTTTTGGCAATAATAGAAAGAGGTCTATATATATATATATATATAAATATATATAAAAAATGGTAATTATGAGCTCCAAGGAGGTCAGATTTATTTTTACAGTGTTATTGTTTCTGTATGTCACTTAGGAAGCTGAATTGAATCTGTAAGCACTTTGTTACTCTTTATACAAACAAGTCTAATAAATTTTTTTTCTCCATATGCCTCCATTTTTAATCATCACTTGATCAGAGGAAAGTTTTTAAAATGGAATTTCCATAGTAATGGTGTTTTTTCAAAACCTTTTCCTACCTTACCTGATTAAAGGAGTCCAGGGCTGTTTTGCTCCCACAAAAATCCACTTGAAATAAGTACCAACAATTTATTTTCATTGAAAAGTGTAACAAGTTGAGAAAGTTGCATATACAAACAGTTGAAACAAAATATTACAAGTGAATTTATCAATACATACAGGCAGAATCCCAGAAAAGCTCCTGGCTCCTGTATGTGGAGCAGTTCCAGCAGCTGAGGGAAGAGGGATTTTGACTGGGATTTTTTTAAGCTTTGAAAATGTGGATCCTGGTCACATCCCAAAGCTTGAAAGGCAAAGTTTAAGACTTTTAATTTTAAAAAATTCAGTATTGAAAAATGGCTTCAGTGTTCTCTAGCAAAGAAAAGGGAGAAGGAGGTGGCTCCTGGCCTCAGTGAACTCAATCCAAATGGATTTGCAGCAGGATTCCAAGGGGGAAAAGCCTTGGAATGAGGGCTGGCTCCTCATTTACCTGTCACTGATGGCAAAAGAAAGGATTGCTGATCTCCAGCTCCGAGGGCAGAAGAGAACAACTCGAGGCAGAGCTGATAATAAGCTAAAAATACAAAAAGTCTTTAAAAAAAAAAGGAAAATACACTCAAAAGTGGGAAACTATGTGGGGTGGCCCAGGAAGAGCTGTCCCACACCTGTGGAAAGAGGATGCTGCCTCACACTGGGAATTACTTCCTCCATGGAAAAGCTGTGGATTCTCAGCCTAAAAACAAAGATATTCCCTTGTCCAAGGATCAGCTCTCCACATCCCTGGGAACATTCCAAGGCAGCACAGGACAGCATCTCCCTCTGAACAGGCATTTACTGAGAACATCACCCAGGCTCTGGGAATCCATTTGGTATCGCTCCATTCCAGGATTAAGAAGAAATATTAAAAATTGAAAGGCTGTAAATGCAGAGCTCTTAATCCTGGAAAAAGGAAAGTTGGGAAAAAACTCCACATTCCGAGTTAAAAAAATACAAAATAATTACTAACAAGACTTCCTCTTTTAACTTCCTCAGGCTGAGGACTGGAGAAAGGATCAGATTTCTTTCCTCTGGGTTTTTATTGCTTTCAGCTGGAGCTGCCCCAGCTCCCCAAGTCCCCGTGCTCCGTCCCTCAGCCCACAGGTGACAAAGCCAACCCTGTCCCCTCCTCTCCGAGTGAGAGCAGCCACCACCTCTGTCACCTTTGTCCTTGGCCGCGCCGGGACAGAGCCGGCTCCTCTTGGGACACTCACCCCACACAGCAAGAGCTCCTTGGCGGGAGTTAAGGCAGCAATAAATACAGAGGGATTCCCAGCTGCCGGGCTGGAATCCATGGATCCGAGGGATCAATAGACGCGCTTCTTCTTCAGCGAGGATTCCGAGTAGCGCGCGGCGCCGCCGGGAGCCGGGAGCTCCGCGGGGCCGGGCTCGGGGGAGGACACGAGGTACGAGGAGCTGCGCTTCGGGGCCACCTGCAGGGGACACAGCGACGGGGGTCTGCTCGTTATTGTGTTGGGATTCCATGCCTGAGATGGGGTTTTGGTTTGGACTTAGATTTAGTAAGTCCAAACAACGAATAATAGTTTATTATAGAATATATTTATAAAGTCAAAATATATTTATATTTAATAATATTAAAATATTGTTTATTTATTATATATAATTATATATATAATTATATAATGTTATAATTTAATATTATGTTATTTAACACTATTTAATTTAATTAATATTAATTAATATTATTGGTTAATTAA
>WBNO01007551.1:148168-169539 GCA_013400575.1 Peucedramus taeniatus | reverse complement strand
AAAGAAGAAAAGAAGAAAAGAAGAAAAGAAGAAAAGAAGAAAAGAAGAAAAGAAGAAAAGAAGAAAAGAAGAAGAAGAAAGAAGAAGAAAGAAGAAGAAAAGAAGAGAAAGAGGCAGCGTTTGTGCCGCATGCTCCTTACCCCCAGGCTGGAGTCGCAGTTGCTGGGCTGCCCGGGAGCTTTGCCGTGGGCAGCCCGCAGGGGAAGGCTGGGCAGCGCCTGAGGGAAGGGCGGCGCTCCCGGCACCGCCTCGCCTTTGTCCGCAGCAGCGTTGGGCCCGGGAAGAGCCTGTCCAACAATGTGCTGATTTGGGAAGAATGGCAGCATGCCCATCCCTGCTGCTGGAATGGGAGCTGGGTTAGATGCTGCAGCCAGCCATAAATGGAGAAACTTCGCTGTTACATGGGATTTATTAGAGAGGGTTTGGTTGTGGGGTTAATGAGGGAGGAGTAGGACAATTCCAGATCTACTGCACGTTTTTGTTTGTTCTTTTCCCATCCCACAGGCAAACAACTCAATTTCAAGCTGATTCAATAAAACTCTGACTTTTCTAAACATTCCCTGTGATAACTTACTTAGTGCTTCCTGGCATTAAAAAAAAAAGAAAAAAAACTGGGAACAACATCCTGGAGGATGCTGGATGGGAGCACAGGGGGAAACCCCACCTCAGCTGGCATTTGGAAGAATTCTTTTCAGTAAAGAGCTGGAAAGTGTTCTCCAAAATGAAAATCTGGGTATTTGGAGAAGCTTCCTGCCTTCCCCTGGATGCCTTTTCCTTGCTCCTGGTCACTGCCATGCCTCAGAGCATGGCCAGGATTGCAGAACACAGGGAGCAGTGGAGGAAACAAGATCAGAAAATCCTGGAATGGTTTGGGTTGGGAGAGACCTTAAGGATCATCCATTCCCATGGTAGAGACACCTTCCACTGTCCCAGGCTGCTCCAACCTGGCCTTGGGCACTGCCAGGGATCCAGGGGTAGCCACCAGCAAATCTGGGATTTGCCATCCAGCAAATCTGGGAATTCTATTCCAGGGCCTGCCACCCTGCCAGGGAACAATTCCTAATTCCCAATATCCCATCTCAATCTACCTTCTTTCAACTCACAGCCATTCCCTGTGTGCTGTCCTGCCACCCCTTGTCCCCAGTCCCCTTTAGGCACTGGAAAGGGCTCTCAGGTCTCCCTGGATCCTTCTCTTCTCCAGCTGAACAATCCCAGGATCCAACTGATCTTTCCTCATAAATATTGAGGGCATCAGTGGCACAGAAATTTGCATTCCAAATTGACATCCGTGACAGACTGGCTGTTAAAACTCATTTCTTAATAAAATGAAGGCAAAGAGCAAATTCGTGGTGCCTCTTCAGCAACTCCCATTTATCTGCTTTGCAAAACCCCCCAAAATGTCACCTCTAAATAAAAGCATGTTCCAAGTGTACCAAGAAAGGCAGTGACTGAGCTAGCAGAGTATTTAACAAGCTGCTTTTGTTACACAGGGAGATAGGTGCATAATGTGAAGCTGGGCATTTCTGCTGATTTGGGATGAAATAAAATGTCATTTACACTTGAGAGCTTCTCCTCGTGTTGCCAGGCCTGAGTTCACTGCTGGCATCACCCCTATGCCCAGCACTGTCTGCAGGAGCATGGTTGGAGGCTCTCCCAGCAAACCTGGTTTCTAAAAGGAAGAAGAGAAAACTGTGTAAATGATTAAAATAATCTGCTCACAGCTACTTTTTACAACTTCCACATTCTCAACCTCTTCAGCTCCACTGAACTGTTCAAGGATCACAGAAACCATGAATGGGTTGGGCTGGAAGGGAACTTATAGATTATGGGCACCTGATGGTATAAATGATTTATTTTAGGAATTATGAGAGTGTTCAGAGAGAGGCAGAGCTGCAGGGATGGCCTTACACTGTTTGCCTGCATGTTCTCCATCTTCAGGAGCTGCTGCTGGGGCAGGGGCAGGTGAGCAGGGCTCTGCAGCAGCAGGCTGGAGGTGCTCCCCAGAATTGAGCTCTGAGAAAGGATTAGAACAAGGGTTAGTTGGCAGCCAGGGAGAAACATTTTCACACAGCATTGCCTGAAGAAATTTAAGATTCTGAGTTAAAACAGCAAAGGAAAATAATTTCCTCCACAGAAGTGATTTTGCTTCAGAGAAATACCCAGATATGCTTCCCCCCACAACAATCTACATGAAATCCTACCCCAGAGGCTTTAAAAGCTGACAAATCACAGTGCCTGCAGATTGGCAAGTCTATAAAATATTCACATTGTTCATTCAGAATATTCTGGATCAGTTTGCCACCAGAACTGAGCCACTGAATTAATAACTTTGGGGCACCCTCTTCAGACTCTGCCACTGGTATATTCAACATTTTGAGCTCTGGCCAGCACTGAGGCCTAAAATAAACTTTAAAGACATCATGATTGATGCTACAGGCCTGGAAGTGTCTGGCAGCATCATCTGCCAGTAATATACAGGTTGTTCTATAGGTTGTTGTACAAAAATAAACAGACAGGACACTGTGATTATGCCAAGTACACCCTTCTTTATTGTTTTTTAATCACCAAACCCAGGGAATGAAAATTGCAAAACATCTCCCAAATATTTCCAAACCTAGGCTGTGTCTGGGTGGCAGGGTTAAATCCCCTAGTGAAAAACCCTTTATGACTGAAATATCATATTCTGGACTAAAATATGATCTTCTGGACTCAGAAATGTGCTTTTCCAAACAAAGATGGGCCATATCTAGATTAGTTATGCATCTATTTGAATTGTCTCAGTGATTTCCAGGAGAAATTATGCAGGGCTGGTTATTGTCACCAGTGCCAGGGGCTGCTCCTTCTAAAATTGGCTCCAGCAACAAAGCAAAGTGGTTCAGTTGCAAAACTTTCAGAAATAAGAGTGGAAAAATCAGTTTGGTCAGAATCCTCAGAGGAAAGGCTCTGGATTAATCAAGATTTAATAAATTGTTGGAGGAAAACATCCCTGAGAAAGCTGAAAATGCATTATTTTGACACAGGATAAAATTTATATAACTAAGAGAAATTAAGATAAACAAGTTAAAAATCAGGCTACCTCGAGTTGAAAAATTACTGGGGGAATAACCTTCAAACCCTCTCTGTTGAATCCTTTTAAAATAATTATTTAAAATATTTATTCTCATTCTGTTACTTTACAAAGCCCTGAATATAAAACAGAAACCTAAGACATGCAGGGAGCTAAACCAGTGTGACTGGGGGGTGTTTCAGTGACAACACTGAATTTCAAGACAGTAAAAATAAAACAGTGAGCTGCTTCTCTGGCTTTAGAGAACACCCCAAAACAGATCACCCAAAAAGAAAAAAATGTGCCATACAGAAGAAATTGGGATCATCAAATCCTTCTAAAATTCAGGTTTGGAGCTCATTAAATGACAGGAAGCTCCCAGGAAGAGAATGAGACTTGATTTTAAGTCTCTGGACAGAGAAAACACAGAGTTTTTTGGCTGCAGCTCTCCCAGGCCAAAAACCACTGGAAAAACCTTTGGATCATCATCAATCCCACTGTTAATTGTGGAAAACATCCCTGGCTCCAGCTGGGAGCACCAAACACTCCCAGTGCCTTCCAAGGAAGCACAGGCTGAAGAGAGAGCAGCAGGAACTTAAACAGACCAATTGAAAATGTCATTCCAATTTAAAAAAAACCCAAAGAATTATGTATTTTTATAAGGGGCAAAATTAAGCAGAATTTATTCAAAGTTAATATACTCACCTACCAATTTGCAGAGAAAAAAACAGAAAAGCTCAATATACTTAACATGGGGAATATTTCTACATTTTAGTTGGGTCTTTCCAAAGATCTCTAAGCCTGTTTGCCAAAAGAACTGCAGAAATAATTGATGCTGAAGGGGATTTTATTTATCAAATGGAAATTCCTGGAATATCAGAAATAATAAGGCCAAGTGATAGACTCCAGTCCATTGTAGGTATTTGTGTAAATCCCTACCATGAATATTAAATTCAATTTTTGGCTCCTGGCAGAGCTGGAGAAACCCCTGAGAGCAGCTCAGCTCAAGGCAGAAATTCTGGTTGTGGGTGCATTTTCTCATCCTCAATTTCTAGCACAAACTCATCCCAAAGATCCTTCCCATTACCTCTCAGGAATTCTGGTGCCCATCTGGAATTACAGGAAAACTTGGGGATTTATCAGTAAGAAGTAACATCTGCAAATCTCTATTTTTTATGGCACAAGCAGCACATTTGGGTCCCTGCAAGCTTGAAAAAGAAGCTAAGGCTGCTGAACTTGGTTTGAATCACATAAACCCATAAAGTCTCTCCAGGAGTGTGGATGAGCTGCTCCAAGAGAGAAAGGGATGTGCCAGGCTCCTTGAAAGCTCATTTAAAGTTGTTTTTTTTTTTTTTTCTGCCAGTAATGACAAGTTTTGTCTACACTGGCAGGTTTTAAGACAAAAATTTAGATAAAATAACTCCATTCTGGCCAGTTAGCACTGCCTGCTCCCCCATCTCATAACTCTCCTTAGAGCTCCAACAAGAACATTTGATTTTAGCTGTAATTCCTTAAAACTTTAGAATCTCTCCCCAAATACCTTTTCTGATGACAGGTTGCTTTTTTTTTTGTCACATACCTGATGAACTTTATTCAACTGCAAAAAAGGTGGCCCAACTGCTGAATTTATGAGGTGAGGTAAACCTGCAGATGCTCCAAGAACTGTTTAAGAAGCACACAAAAAAATCATGTTTTTTACAAAATAGGCAAGTAAAAACCTTTAGAATTATCCTGTATTTTTTAATTTGCTTTCCAAAACAAATTTCAAGTGCACAGAGGTCACTATAAGGGAACGACAGACTCGTTTAGGTTGAGAGAGGCTATGAAACTCTTGGATTTAAAATTATCAGAATGTGAGAGCTCCTCCACACCTGAGAGTTTCACTCCTGAGCTGATTGCAGGCCTCAGCTTTATCTTTAAATTCAGATTTAGCTCAAGTGTTTCTGCCCTGAAGTGGTCACTTCACACCTGTTTCTGGGTTTCTTTGTAGCCACACTCTCAGCTCTCCCTCACTTGATCTCCTCATCACCTGGTTCTTGTTCTGAGCACTTCCACCGTTTGAAATGTGATTAATTAGGGTTTATGTTTATTCACATCCTAATTAGAACACAGAAATGTTCCTGGCTGATTCTGTAATAAATACTCTGCACAGCTGTGGCAGCAGCCAAAAGAATAAAGATTTACATTGGCAACAGGAGAAAGGCTTCAAAATTCAGATCTAAAATCAGGTTTAAGTTTAGACAAGTCTAGCAAAAGGCATTTCTTTCTAAACCCATTTCTAATATGAATATTCAGAGCCCACAGAGTCAATACAAGGGTATTTGTAGGAACACTGAATTTTACCCAAACACAAGAGTGTAGCAAAGCACCTCTTGCTTTTGCTTTCATAAAAGGTGACATTACCTACACAAACACACTGAAACAGTGTCTGCACAGATTTTAAACATTATTTCTACTTAATTACTCTACAAAAGCCTTGTAGCACTAAGAACAGGGTTTGATTTGAATTATTTTAGAGTGGCTTACCAGGTTTAACAGCGTGGCCACGCAGCTGGGGCTGCAGCAGCATCTGCAGCATTGCTGGATTATTAAAACTTTTCATGATCTGCACTGGGTTTGGCTCTGGAAGTAAGCCTTTCCTATTGTTCCTCATCTCCAATGAAGAGAGAAAAAATGTCAGAAGCAGGAAAAAGCAATGAATACATTTAAATCCATCAAACTCCAATGGCAATGTACACATTCCACCTGACACAGAAAAAAACCATTTCCTTCCCTGTTTCCTGCTTTATTCCCCCTCAAATGAAACACATAACAAACGATTCCAACAAAATTTCAAGCATGTTTCTTTTTTTCCTTAAACCCAGAGCTATCAGTACAGGAGAATAAGAAATGTTGCCATGAGCACCATATCTTGTAAGAGACTTCTCATCTCTTTTATAGAGATGTGGCCTGAGCAGGCTGAAGAGAGGGAACTCTTCTGCCTCTCCATGTAACACTGATCACATCCAATTTTCTAGGAAATAATTTGATAAGACATGTGGGCGTAAAAAGCTTTCTTCTACCTCGAGCATGAAATGAACCTATTTCTCCTGCCTTGAAATTTATCTTAAAGCTGACAAATTCTTGCCTCTCTGTTTTAAACCAAGTTTTAGCTCGTCCAATGACTCATTCCCAGTCACTTTTGTTTTGAGCTGGAATGATTTCCCTTACAGGAGATTACATTTTATAAATCCCAGAGATATGTGGTGCAACTTTTTGGTATTTTATGGATATAATTTATCTTCTTCCTGGCCATCTTTGCCTAGGAAGGAGCCTGAACTGGGCTGATTATACAGAATTCCAGAATGCTTTGGGTTGGTTAAACCCTTAACCATGGGCAGGGACCCAACAGTGCTGACTCCACAGAATTCCAGAGAGGTTTGGGTTGGGAAGGACCTTAAATCCCATCCCATCCCCCCTGCCATGGCAGAGACACCTTCCACTGTCCCAGGCTGCTCCAAGCCCTGTCCAGCCTGGCTTTGATAAACCCAAAACGCTCCCCAAGCCCGGATCCTTTGCCTGGCTGCGCAAAGCCCCAGCTCGGGCGCGACGAGCTCATCCCAAAGAGCTTCCCAGGGATCTCACCATCCTCTGTGCTGCTATCAGAGCTGCCAAGGTGCTCCTGCCTGGTGCTCCAGGGGCACAGAAGGACACCTGGAGCCTCCTGCCGTTGATGGTGACCCCGTCCATGGCCCCTCGCACGCTCTCCGCCTGCTCCGCGCTCTCGTACTCCACCACGGCAAAGTCCCCGCTGCCGCCGTCCTCGTCCTGGGCAAACTGCAACAGCAACAGCAGCTCCCAGCACCCCGTGGAAAATGGGAATTCCAGCAACAACAGTTCCCAGCACCCCGTGGAAAATGGGAATTCCAGCAACAACACCCCAGCACCCATGGAAAAATGGCAATTCCTGCACTTGCCCTGCAATGCTGTCACCTGCCCTTGCAAGGTCTTGCACAGCTGACACAACTCAAGGTTATTATTTCCCCTCAAATCATAAGGTTCCTTATACAAATGCTGGAAAAAAATTGGATATAGTATCTTCATCTATTTGGCATTCATGTTTATAGACTCATGATTATCTCTTCATGGTTATCTCTTCATGATTACCTGCTCTTTCCTTCCATTATCTCTTCCATTCCCACCTCCACTTCCATCTCACCTCACGCAGAACCTCAGCCATGAAATGCATTTAACCCATATTTAAACAACAAAGCAGGAATGAGAAGCAAACTGTAAATACAGCTGAAAGCTACAACCAGTTTTATTGTGCAGGGTAATTATAAACTCATTCTTCTTCATTTTTTTTCAGCCTGCAATAATCAAAGTGTCGTTCATCAGGGTGCATGACAGCTGCTGAAACATGCAACAATGCAAATTCCACCAGTATCTGGTGCCTTTTGGGAGCATGTGAAGGCTGTGGCTGTGGGGAATGCCAAGAGAAGATGCCAGACTGATCAATCAAGCAGACTGGAAAAGGGCTTACGTGGCAAACACTGCTCTGGCCTTTGTGTGCAGACTTTGGGAGAGAATGAGCAGATTTAAATCAAACAAAAAAACAGGCTGAGAAGGGAGGGATGAAGCTTAAGCAAAAACCTCCAGTCCCCAAATGAACGGGAATGATAAACTGATACCAGCTCTGGTGTGGAAGAGACAAAACCTCCTCCAGATTGCATTGGATAAAAACAACCTCAGCCCCACAAACTTCCCCTGACAACTGAAATATAAATGTCAAAGATGTGGAAGAAAAAGAGAGTGGTCAGATCTTCAATGGCACTGGCCTCTGGGCAGAGCTCTGGAGAACAAATTTCATATATAAATACATTTTATATTTATATTTTATTTTGATACCAGTTTAGGTGCACTGGCAAAGACCTGAGACACTTGTGAAAATAAGGGTTTGAAGCTATGGAACATCTGTATTTTAGTTTCAGCTAAAATGAAACACAGTTAAAAACTCAACAAGTCCCAAGTGCAGCCACCAATATTCTTGCAAAGGATTCAGGAATTTTTTCAGCTTCCCAAGTAAACAGGTACTGAAAAAATTCTCTTTACTCCTATCCAGGTAAGGGTGGAGACCTTTTAGCTGACAGAAGAAAAGAATGAGGTTTAAATTATAATTTAAAAGTTGACAGAAGAAAAGAATGAGGTTTTCTGGTCATTTTGTTGTAACAAAGGACAAAACACATTTTTCCTAATATCCATGTGCAAGTATTTAGCTTCAGCTCCTCCTGACAGAACATTTCTGTTGTCAATAGAGGAGAAATCAAAATGATTTTTTTTTTAAAAGGTAACTTTGGAATAAGATGAAATAACCCAGAATTTATTTCATGAGTTCAGGTAAGAATTTTGGGGCAAAGGATTTTATCTCCTTGATGAAATACTGCATGAGCTCCCAGCAGAACTAAGCCATGGCAGCACCACAAGAGCTACATTAAAGTTTTCCAGAAAAGAAAATACTTTTGTCAGTCATTCTCTATAGAAATTCCCCCCACAATGAGGTTCCTGCTTCCCTGTCCTCTTCCAGTCTTTCTACCCACCCTATCACATCCCCCCTCTTTGCTTTTTCCATCTTTTCTTGGGTCTTCCTCCTCCTCCTTTCTTTGTCCTCAATTTTCAGGTCATCTCACCCATAAACCCATAATTAATTAGCATTCATTTTCTTTCCTTTTTCACCTATCAAATCTGAACTATTTGTTTTCCTGCCTCCACCTTTATGTTCCTTTATAGGAACAGGAATATTTACTGACCTAATGCAGATACTCTCCTCACCCACACCAAGTATTACCCAAGATTTACTATGATTTAAAAAGTCAATTTTTGAGTGCTACTAACTGCACAGCAGAGCTCTGTCAGTGAAACCCACTTTTCCCCAAGAAGTCTGTTATTCTTTGAAGCTCAGAATTTTTAAAGGATGGTGAAAAACTGTTGGGGGAGCTGATAACAGCCCCCGGATTATTTGACAGCTGGAAAAAAAGCCCTGAAGGAAAAGACTTACAGGATCAATCTGTTGAGCTAATTAAACAAAGATTGAGCAGGAGACTTGAGTCCAGCATTTAATACCTTCTTACAGGAAGAAAATAATGGGGAGCAAAAGCTCCTTAATTTAGGCATCAGTGAAGTGAGGCTGAAGCCAGACACATTCCCAGGCTCGAGATTAAAATGGGCAGGAATGGGCATTTTCTGAGAAGAGTTAATTCCAGCCTATTCATCTCCTGGTGGCTTTGGATCAAGCAAGTCTAAGGATTTCCTTTGGCCAACTCCAGATTGCTTGGGCTGGGAAGGAGCACTAAGGAGGGGGGAAGGCCTGCAGGTGGTCAGGCTGCAGATCCTGATGGATCTTCTGCTCCATGTGCTGGGAATCTCCGGGTGCTCATCCCTGGGGCTGATCCCTGAGCAGCCTTCCAAGAGACTTAAGGGACAAAACCAACAAAAAAACAATCCTGCCACTGAAATCTGTGTGACTACAAGGAAAGATTTCCTTCTGGTGCCTGTTTATGATGACCTATCTGTGCCACATTGATTTGTGGTCTCATCTCACAAGCCACGAGGATGGTAAGGAAACCTCTGCACTACAAAGGCAAGGATCCACCTCTTCTGTGCTTCCCAGCTTTCCAAAAGATGTGTCACTTCTATCCCTGGCAATACCCAAGAACCCAAGCCTTCCTCAGTTAGGGAAAAACATGTTAAATATTAATATATCAATTATATTATGTATTTTGCACTTGTGGTATTCATACACTCTGGCTTTCTTTGAGCAATAAAACCTTCAGCAATGTTTACTTTAAAAGCTCTCAAACACCAAATTATTTTCAGTAATGACATAAGGGGATATAAGTATGACATAAGGGGATGTCTTCCAAATATATTGCTGGCATTTCACTGGAGTGGTGTCCTGCAGAATTCCCAGACAACACGGATCACACTGCACACCCAGAGCAGTTCAGCACCCCTACTGGAGCGATATCCTGCAGAATTCCCAGAAATCCCAGACAACACAGATCACACTGCACACCCAGAGCAGTTCAGCACCCCTACTGGAGTGATAAAACCAACAATTCCCAGACAACACGGATCACACTGCACACCCAGAGCAGTTCAGCATCACTGCTCCCATCACTGTGCAGATGGCACAAGAGTTGATAGGAAAAATAATAGGAAAATAAAATAAATAAGAAAAATAGGAAAAATAAAAGTGGAAGACAGCAAGAGTGAAGTGAGGCAATACTGCAATCCCAACCTTGGCTTTCCCTACGACAGAAACCCAACATACCTGGCAGAACACAGGTTTGTACTTCAGGGAGAAAGCCTGGAGCAGCTCTTTCGAATCAGCGCAGTCTTTTTGTAATTTATCCACACAAAGGCACTTGGAGTGAATGAGGTTTGTGGTCAGCTGGTTCACATCCATCCACTGGGCAAACAGAGTGCTCTCCTCCAGCTGCTTGCCCAGGAGCTCCAGCCTGGCCTTGGCAGCAGAGTCCTTCTTCATGTACTCCACGAATCCATAGCCCTTGGAGTGGCCGGTGAGCTCGCTGTAGACCAGGAAACACCTCTCCACGTTGCCATAGGCACGCACCAGTTCCTCAAACTCCTCTATCCTGAGGGAAAGGGGCAGGTTGGTGATGCACAGCAGAGCATCCGTGGGCTGCAGCTGCACGGAGATCTCCTTCCCACGCAGGGAGTGCTGGTGGAACCTCCTGATGGCGCTCTGGGCCTGCTCCCCGTTCAACAGGGTGACAAATGCTGCAAGACAGAGGAGTGGGGACATCAGCTACCCCAAGCTGATCTGCAGCCACACCTCTCCCTCCCCTAAAACCACAGTGAGAGCTGCAGATCCACCCCAAAGATTCAACAGATAAATATATCTATCATATATAATACCTAAAATCTCAATTGAACATCATGAGCAATTACCTCAAAAAGTGACTATGTTGTGATGCACACAACTCCACTACTTGGAACCCAACCAAATTTTGTATCTGGGGAACAAAATGAAATATTCTACTAGCAGACTGTTCTTTACTAAATTAAATATTCCACTGAAGTCCACACATCACAGATTCTACGGAATGTCTTTGATCACAACATCCACAAATTCTCATTTTGGGGTTAACAGATCTTTTTTTGGGCTTTTCAGTCCATAAGGCATTTCACAAAATCCCAAACTGGATGAGGGTGGCAGGGACCTCCTGAGGGCCTCTTGTCCAACCTTTTCCTCAAGCAGGGTCACCCAGATGGGTTCCCAGGATTCCAAGGGATGGAGATCTCTCTGGTCAACCTGCAACAGTGCTGGGCAACGCAACCCTCACAGGGCAGAAGTGTTTCCTGATGTGAGCAAACTGCAAATGCATCTGGAGCTGGGCAGGTTTTCCTCTCAGGCACGTGTGGCTTGTACCAAGAGAGGCCTCAGGGCCAGTCTTCCAAAGGAATTCAGCCAGCTGAGGTCAGCTTTGTCCCAAAGGGACACTCACTGAGGAATGTTCCTGAGAGAGACCAGAGGGGACCAAAAATCTTCTGATCAACACCAGAAAGCCTCCAATTTTCACTGGCTTCAGTAGAAGGTGACAAAAAAAGCACTGAGGGACTCCAGACAAGCTATAACAGTCCATGACTTCACACACAGCACATGATGTCCCTCACAGAACTGAAATATATGAAAGTTTTAATTTCTCACCTGTTCTTTTATTCCTGTCCACATAACAATACTTGATTTCATAATCTTTAAACAAGTCGTGGATTTCCTGCAAGGGAAAAGTACAAATAGCATCACATAAATAAGTCCCCAAACCAAGCAAGTGGATAAATTCATCCTCATTTCAAACAAAACCAAAAACTTTCCCAACAAACAGAAAAATTCACCATAGAAACGCTATCAAATATTTGTTTTTAAAGGAGTTGGTTACACATTGCTGCAGCAATGTTTTAATCTCACATAAAAAACTGGCTTGCTGAATTTGATTAATTTGCTTTTCATTCTCTGGGGTGACATAAACACAAAAGGCCATCCTGTAACTGTCTTTTGATAAAGACAAATAACATCACAGCTCATTAAATAGCAAAACCCTCTCCATTTCTCTAAAGTACAACTGGCATAGCTAAAATACCACATGGACAAGGAACACTGGC
Organism: Peucedramus taeniatus; assembly: GCA_013400575.1. Taxonomy (NCBI): domain Eukaryota; kingdom Metazoa; phylum Chordata; class Aves; order Passeriformes; family Fringillidae; genus Peucedramus; species Peucedramus taeniatus. The sequence goes on along the minus strand of WBNO01007551.1, from coordinate 157,331 downwards.
AGCATCACATCACCAAATTCACTGAAGGCACAATGCTGCCCCAAAACCCAACAGTTGCTTTAGTTTCCTGCTCAAGTTCACTTTAATAGATTTTCACCCTTAATAATGGATATTCTTTCACCCAGCAGATAATTGTGGCCAGAGTACCCCCTGGAAAGTATCCTCTATCAATTACTGCACAGCTGCTCAACAGAGAATCAATCCCAAGAGTGTTATTTGCTCCCAATAATTAATGGGAAGAGAGGAGGAGTGGGTAAGAGCAAGTCTAAGAGGAGTTTGCTACAGCTATTCCCAAAAAACCAAGGTACACATGCCCCAAAAACCCCACAAATTATTGTCAGTTCAGTGGTGAGAAAGCAGAGATGAACACTCACCACCCCAAGGAAAAATCAGGAGTAATAACCTGGATATTTACATTGTTTTAGCTGGATAAATCCCGTACACCTGAGTGCAAGATGATTTCTGCAAGCAAAATAATCAACCAGCTTTGTCTGAAAGTTTAATTGCAGCTGATTTCCAGCAGCTGAGTGTAGTTGCCAGTTTGGTAATTCAATATATGGAGCCTAAAGGTTAATTGGGTTCTCTGGGAGGGGTATCAGGTGCATACCTTTTAGTCAAGAGAGCACCAATCTCTGGTTTCACTATTTAACAGCTGTCAAATACTGCATTAATAAAATATGGCAGCATTTCTTCAGCCACCACACGTCCTCGAATAAGGTGTGATGGGGCTTCTGAAATGCAAGATATGCCCAAAATTCAAGCCAGGCAGGGGATTTGAGTGTGGACACCTCTCAAACAAGAATTAGAGTGTTTTTTCTCAGAGGTGAGAAGACACTTTCTGTACAGTTTTGGCAGCTCTGTTGTGCTGTGCCACTGAAGACTCAAAAGAATTGTTTCTGTCCCACTCAGAACAAGAGGGACATATTTGCCCTTTTGATTTCCTGCATTATTTTAAAAAAGCACCACTGAAAGTTTTATATGATGATTAGGTAGCAGGAAATAGGATTTCAAACAGCTCCGAACACTCTTTTGAAAGTCATCTGTGTATCAGATGATTCCACATGATTCCCCAGTAACTGCCTGAAACTTTGAGAGGAAAACCAGCCCCATTGAACAACTCTTTGAAGGGTAATTATGAGATCTCATATAAAAAATTATGTGAATATAAGGGAGATTTAAAATAAAGCCTGATTTAAGCACAGAAATCTGGTAAAGATTTTAATATCAACTCCCATAGGTGGCTGCAAACACTGCCAGGTTTGTGCAAAGGGGGCTTCCAGGAAGGTTCTGGATCTTGTGCTCTCGTGGGCTCTTGGCAGGGCTCAGACCTTCACCTGTGGAACTGGGGTTGTGCAGTGTTTCAGTGAAAGCATTTCTCACATAAACACCTCTACATAAACATCTTTACAAAGATAAAACACACCCTGCCAACTCTAGGAAAATGTGTACTCCTTTCAATTAAACAGCTGTAAATATCTGTGTGTTACACTGCGATTTCTCTGCTGGCTAAGCCAAGCACTTCTCTAAATTTCACCTCCAACATCGCCCAGCACTCAGGTCTGGTGGAAAAGAAGGAACAGAGCTCCCATTGTGATGTGGCTCCCAGTTTCACTCCCCACAGCTCAGGGCAGAAGTGTCAGGAAAGCAATGGGAACGGCAGCTCTGATCCCCATGCTCCGAGCAGCTCTCCAGGACTGGGCCAGGAGGGAATGTTTGTTCTGGAGGAGAAGGGGGTGAGCCAAGTCAGGTAGGTCCTCTGCTGCGACCCCGTTAACTTGTGAGGAATGTAAGCACAGGGATGTTTCCGTGAGAACGGCACAAACAAACAGCGGCCGCTGCTCCCACTGCCGCAGCTCGCTCCTGTTGCGGTGCGTGTTTTTGATTGCAGTTTGGTCCTAGTAGTCAGTTTTATACCCCCACCCAAATCTGTATTGTTATGGCATATTTTATTGCCAATGGATTGTTCCTTCCCCCCCCGCCCCAGTTGGTTTTGCCCTAGGTGTACCTGCCCTTTTGTTCCCTGTTCCTCCTCCCACTGAATGTCAATCCCTCCCCGTGCCTGCCCCTTTCTCTAGAAACTTCCCTTTCAATTTTGTATCCTTCGAGGCCCCATTGGTTTGTTCAAGTTGTTCTTCTCCCCTGTGATCCCCTATTGGTTTAAACATTGTATTCCCCGCCTTGTGTTCCTCCCCAGGTTTCTCCCAATTGGTTAAAGATTGTCCCCTCCCCAGGGACCTCCCCCATACATATATTCATGTAGCTGTGTTCAGTGTCTTTCTGTCCCTGACCCTCTGGGAATAAACACCTTTGGGAAACATACAGAAGAGCTCTCCCTGTTCTTGTCCCTGCCCTGGGGGCAGTCCACCCGTGCCATAGAGCAGCTGTGCCCTACAGCCACAGCCTGGATTCAGCAGCTTTCTGGGGCAGCCCACTCCCACCCACGGGAGCCATTGGGCTGAAGAAATCCAGCACAGCAGCAGTTCCCATTGCCTGTTCTCCTAGCCCTGCTCCAGGGAGCTCCTGCACCCCAGAGAGAGGGAGCAAACCCTGAGCACAGCCCTCAGCTCCGAGCTGTAGTAAAGCAGGAGTAAACTCTGAGTGCTGCCACACCTGAGCAGTGACCGCCAGCCCTGGTGCCACCGCCTTGTTCATGCTCCAATATCTGCATCCCAACATTGTGGTGACAAAACTGCTCCTCCTAAAGGACTTTTTCCTTTTTAATAAATCAATTAATTGCTGATCTACAAAATCTGACAACTCCCACAGTAATCTTCATTTAACTGCATCCTATTAAACACAGGACATTAAACATGCTACAAACAGCAATATTTACCAACACACTGAAGGCTCAAGTGTCACACATTGGGCAAAGTAGATTTTGACAACAACAATGTTAAGCAGTTCTATCTGGTGCCTTCCAACCCAAACCATTCCAGGATTTTGTGCTCCTGGAACAGAAATATAACCAGTAAAGCACAGCCACTCTACAGCCCCTTAAAGCTTTAAAAGCGGAAAATCTTGTCATCAATACAAATTAAAATTGTAACTAGGAAATAATCGGTCATATGTGAAAATTAGCAAAAGGAGCAAAATCAAATATAATAAAGACAGTTTAAGAGAAATCACTCTTTATCCTTTAAAAAAGTGTATTATTTACTACTGTAAATGTGGTCTTGAAATACTTCAGTTCCTGCCCTGTCCTCTCTTGGGTAGAAAAACTGGCAACCAGAGTTTTCAGCACTATCAATTTGAGACTTGCACCTCCGAGACAGAAAGAATTCCTTAGAGAGGATCTTTGTGTTTAGTACCTGCATTGTTTTAAACACAAATTAGAAAAGGACTCATTCACAGGCACCTTTATCAAATTAGTAAAACTCAGTGGTTTATTTCAAATAAAAGCAGCTTTTCCTACCCAGACTCTCACAGTGCAAGGGAAAAAATATCCAAGAACTTCTCAGTACTCACCTGGAACAATACATCAGATATATATAATAATGTATATAAAGCTTACAGCACACCAAACTCAAGCAGTGTTCTCTCTCTGGATGTGAAACTAGACTTGATATTAAATGTAATAATTGTGCTATTCTGGCAAGAGAATATTTAACAATTCTAAGGGTGCCTGGCCAGATGTCTGCAGTGAGCTTTAGGGAAGTCTCCAATATAAACACTCTCCAAGCCTGGTCTATAACTTGGCTCTCACTGAGCAGCTGAAGGCCTGAACTTCACATGAGTATCCTTGAAATGGGAATCAATTAAGTTAAAGTAGTTACTTGGCTAAGCAAGAAGTTTTAAATCATCTCACAGCTGAAAAAGGCTTTGTTCCATTTGTGCAGGCAGGACAGGAAAAAGAGAACTTCTCAGAAAAAAAGCTTTACATTTACAAAATGATATAACAGGGTGTTCATTTGATTCAGATTTTAGACTGCTAAATATTTGAGTTCATGACATGACACATGGATTTCACTGCAGATATTAAACAAATAATTAAAAACGAGAATACTGACACAAATTAAATAATATGTTACTAAGGGGAAAACCCAGAGCTCTGCTGCAGAGTAAGTGCAGCACTCAGCACCAACAAGGGGGACTGATACTCCATGCAATTTTAACCATCAGAGATCAGAGAGGTAGGAGGGCCTCAAAGTGTCATGAATCGCTGGATAAATCCCCCTGAGAAGTAACATTTCAGGCAGACTGGGCTCACCACACCTCTTCCCTCGCAGTTTCCAAGTGGTTCTCAGTGCTGAGTTAAATAAATTCTCAGAGGAGCAGAGCTGGGGGATCAGGGCTGAGATGTGGCAGACGCTGACCTGCCAGGAACAGGGAGCACTGAGGTGTGTCCCAAAGCTCCTGCTCAGCTCAGTCCCTCTTCATTTCCACAGTCCCAAAGTAGGAAACCTGAAATGGATTCAAGCCTGTCATTCCATGCTTTTGGGGCAAACCTTTGTGTTTGGGAATTGATTCTCACTTTTGTAAGATCAGAGACCTTAAAGATCTTAAGTGAAGTAATGTAAGAAAATGTGAAGACAGGAAAACAACAATTTCTCAGTGGAATTAAAAACTTTATCCTCAAATCTTCTAGAGACTTTTGGGAGTCTTGGTAAGAGGATCTTTATGGGACTAGAAATTAATTCCATCATCCTGGGTATACTGGGTGGTGTGAGAGCTAAATGAAAGAGGGAAAAGACATAGAAAAAGGTAACCTGAGAGAGCAAGAGCTCAAAGCAAAATAAAAGTAATAAAGAAAATTTTTAAATGTCCATCCTAAGGCATGAGAGCTGCTTCCCTCTCCACAATGTGCCTTTCATGTTCAGGCAGTGTGACAGAGGAGAAATGAAAACACAAAGGCCCTTCTACTTAAAGGTCTGGCTTCCAACAGACTGGAGAGAGCACTTCCTCAAATCATCACACCTCATTAGAGATTTCCATCTAACAAGGAAAATTATGCTTAATCCAGGGAGAAAGGGAAAAAATGCCACAACCCCACCAGAAACAGCACCACGCAAAGAAGGGATTTGGCTTTTGATCAGGAACAGACGGCAGAGAAAAAAACAGAATGGGCCCATCAGGTTCCAAAATACCAAATAAATCCCTGTCCCAGGTGGACTGTAGCAGGTTTGGATCAACACCTCAGTGTTTCATTGTTCTCTGGATTCTGTCCCTCCCCAGGAGAACCAGAGGATGTTAAAATAATTAACCAGCCCCACTTTGCTGCATGTCCTACATTAAAGTAGAGCGTCCCCTCCACCAGGTTTATTTTGTAGAACTGTGACATGCTGGCATTTAGGGATAATCAACCCCAAAATGGCTGGGAGCAAGTGTATCTTCCACAGGATATTCTCTGATCTGCAAAGAGGGGAAGCAAAAAGCCAACAGCCCTTTCTGGGCAGCTGATCTTGGCACAGAACACTGGAGATTTGGCTACAAATCTCAGTAATGATGAGCAAGAAAAGATAAATAATCCAAAGTCTAATCTTCCCAGCAGGAACTCCATGGGATAGGAACTCGTATCCCAGATCAGAGTCTGCTGATGGTGTCCCAGTGATGCCCCTATGGAAGTTCACCAGCCATAAATAAGGAGCCACTAACAGTGAAAAAAAACCCAAATTGGGTGAAACCAGAATCAATTATTCTAATCCAATGGTATACTTACAGAAAAAAATGTGAACGGTAATTACCATTTTCCTGGTTTGGGATGAGACAGAATTAATTTTGTTCTTACTGGTTCAGCGCAGTGTTTTGACTTTAAGATGAGCTAATGTTGGTGACACAGGGATGTTCAATTGTTGCTAAGCACAGCTTGCTCTGAGCCAAGGATTTGCCAGTTTCCCATGCACAGGTGCATAGAATGGCAGGAGGGAACAGCCAAAGGGATGCTCCACGCCACAGAATGCCATGCCCAGTAATACAATAAACTGGGAGCAGCTGGCATCAGTCAGTGGGTGCTGAGCAACTCTACTGGGCATCACTTGTTTCTCTTGGCTTTAATTCCTGCTTATTGCAATTAACATTAGTTTTATTAGTCTTATATTAATTTTAGAGATGTTTTATTTTGCTTCAATAATTTAACTGTTCTTAACTCCCAAGCTTTACTTTCCCCCAGATTCTCCTCAGCACCAGAGCAGTGAAGAAGTGAAAAAGTGGCTGTGTGGTTATTAACCCAGCTTATTTGCTGGCTGGGTTTAAACCAATACAAACTCAAAATAAAACTTCCTGTTTAGTGAGGCACAACTTCATTTCCACTCTTGTCATCCTGAGGTTCTTGGCATCTCTTTAGCAGAAAAGGATGAAGGTGGTATTTCTTTCCCTCCCTCTGCTCAGAGCAGTCCTCCTCCTCCAGAGCACTGGGAACAGTTTTAGGATTGCTCCAAGGACCTTCTGGTTGCAATTTTTGCTCTTACAGCATCCCAGGGGAGCGTGTTCCTTGCTGCTGGAATGGATGATGGATCAGGGACGTGGCTCAGGGAGATGCACACACAACAAGGCAGCCCAAGAGATCCCTGATCCACTGCCAAGCGGATCACGATGAAAGCAATCTCTACAACCACGCTCACTTTTAAGTCTCTTGGCAAAGACTGTTCCTGCTAACATCAGCCTGACCACAGCACCACATCAGAGGCTGTTAATGCTACAGGAACAGACCCACTATCAGCTCTTCAAAAGGACTGACACCGAGGGGATGATCCTCCTGCAGAACATCCCACATCATTGCCCTGCCCTAATGAAGCCATCAAATGACTGCTCCGAGAGCACAGGACACCTCCCCACTGTGGCACCAAGAACTGGAACTGGAGCAGTGTGATCTGCCAAGGCTGCAGGAGCAGAGTGGATCACTGCTCCCAGTGAAGCCTCTCGTGATCCTGCTCCACCCCCAGAGCTGAATTCTGCCTTTAAGGCAGTCACTGCTACAGATACCAAAGATCTGAAGATTCAGAGGTCAGCAACATGTGGCCATCCCTAGGTCATTATCACACCACACATTTGGTGCTGTGCTGGAGGAATCCCATGAGGATGAATTTGGGGAACTGCCTGGCAACTCTGAAGAGTTCATCATCCACGGACTTGCCAACTGAACAGCAAATGGAGACTCTGCCTTCAGGAACAGGGAAGATGTAAACTGTTCACCACAGATCTGCCACAAAAAATCCTTTCTCCATGGCTGTAGTAGAGAATTGCCTGAAGAAACACTGATCCTGCAGGCATCTATTTGTAGGTTGAGCTCTGGTTTCTAAACCTGTTTCTGGTTCAGAAACCTCATGGCCAAGGCACATTTCTTCTGTAGCCTCCAGGGTAATTTATTTTTTAATTTAGTTTAACACAGGTGGGGCTCCAAAGGTAATTGAAGATTACAAGTACAATAATAAAGTTAATATGTAGCTACAACTGGCAGAGGAATTATATTCGTTATGTAACTTCATATTAATAAAATAAGTTTTTTCCTACTTTTCTGACAAAACTGAGTATCTCCACCAATCTCTATCAGCAAAACAGTCATTTTTCACTCCAAAACTATTTTGGTAAATCTTGGCCTCACTCTTCACTTAAAAACAAATGGCAGCAAAGCCAACATCCCAATGCTCAGAGATGAATAGTTACATTTATGAAAACCTATTTTGGAAGACTTGGCTGCATTTCAGTGATGTTCATCTCCCTCTTGACAGTGAATAAAACTGGCCAGGTCAGAAACAGTTTATCTGATTTTACTTGGCTCACCAATTACTGCAAGGAGAAAACAGAAGAGAAACCCGTGTTTACCACGCGTGTTAACTGGCAAGAAGAAATGTTAAACTTCATAGTAATTTTGGAAGCATGTGACAGCCAAATACACAGGTAGACTTAACATGCCTGACCACAAACATGCTTCTTTCCAAAACTGCTCCAGGACAGAAACTTTCTCTCTACAGCACAATTCCTCTGCCTTTGTTACCACCACCACCAGCTGATCAATGTTAAAAATAAAAATTACAGTTTGTAAAGTGCATTTCAGGATCTGTACATGGTGTTCAGGGCAACATTAGAACCTGACACATAGGAGAAAAAGGCATCTAAGCGCTGCTTTCAAGCCATCAAAACAAAAAGGCAAACTTCCAGAAGACTCCGTGGCTGCCAAACTTGACCTTAATGTTGGTATTGCCCTGTAGCACACACCGGCTCAGCAGAGCCAAACCCGAGAGGTTCCACAGAGGTGAATTCCCACGTGGGAGCTCATGGAAGGCCTGCAGTGGGAGCAAGGGACACAACCGGAGTGTCAGAGTGCTCCTGTCCCGGCCATCCACAGCGAGCATCTGGTGACACACCAGCAAAGCCCTCACTGTCAACACCGCCACTTCATGAAGAGACGAAGATTAGCAGCGCTCACCAAGCTGCGAGTTTGCTATAGATCAGCTCATCGGGCCGCTATAAACAGAGGTGCCTAAAGCACCCTAACAAAGCTGTCAGCTCTAAACTTTTAACCTGCTACAGCAGGGCCAGACACACCGAGAGAGAACAAAACAGCCCCAAGTGCAGCGGCCAGCTGGGCGCTGCGGCTCGGATTACTGCGAGCGCCGAAAGAGCCTCTCCAAAATGAATAGTCCCCTTTTTCTGCCGGAGTTATGCAGAAATTGAGAGTCTGCACGTGCTGCTCTTACCCGCAGGTAGTAAAACCACCTGTGCTTCAGAGGGGGGGATGCAGACCAGGAGCAGAGCAGAACAAAAGGCGCAGTTACTTTTTTTTTTTTTAATACTCGTGCATCAAGTTATGTGCTTGGAGCTGGTGAAGTGACTGTGCAGCTAAATCACCTCAGCATCTGACTCACAGCACTCGGTTGAAGAGTTCAGCGATCATCTCCTACCAACAGCAGCAATTTGAGCGGAATTTTCCTAAACCACCGTCAGACTGCGGAAAACCACTTTCCCTCTCTACGTCTGGCTCACCTCACAATAATAATAATAACAAAAAAAGCCAGTCTGGAAGCTTTTTCGCCCAGATTTTGTACCGAAAGCGGCTGTGCTGCAGTGCCCTACCTGCGCGCACACAGGTGCCGCCTCTCCGGCGGCGCTCCCGTTACCCGCTCACCCCACACCGAGCCCCCGCTCGCTCCCTCACGCCCCGGGCCGCGACCCCGGCGTTCCCCGGGGAGCGGTGCCCGGCCAGCCCGGCGTGGCCCCCGCTGAGGGC
>WBNO01007551.1:36784-147427 GCA_013400575.1 Peucedramus taeniatus | reverse complement strand
CCAGAGCTGGACACAGCACCCAGAGGTGCCTCCAGGGCTGGGCACAGGGGCAGGATCACCCCTGACCTGCTGGATCTGTATCCGAGGAAGGTGGCAGTGATAGGGATTTGAGGAATGATTGCTGCTGGGTGAGGAAGAGGGACGGTGCCCTGGCCTTGGCTTCCATCAAGATGGATCCTGGGGCAGTTCCCCTCACAACAGAGCCCAGCTGTTCTCCAGGATCACCCGTGACCTGCTGGGAATGCTCCTCCTGAAGGTTCCCTCAGGACACTCTGCTGGCTCAGGGACTGCTCGTTGTCCACCAGCACCCTCAGGCCCTTCTCCTCACTTCATCTCCATCTCCAGATAGATTTTTGGGAAGGATTTGAGTGCTCTGGAGAACAGCTGGGCTCTGTTGTGAGGGGAACTGCCCCAGGATCCATCCTGATGGAAGCCAAGGCCAGGGCACTGTCCCTCTTCCTCACCCAGCAGCAATCATTCCCCAAATCCCCATCCCTGCCACCTTCCTTGGATACAGATCCACCTGGAGAGACTGAAATACAGAACAACAACACAATAAAGCAATCCCACAGAATCAGTTAGGCTGGGAAAGTGGAAAAGTTAGTTTAGTGGGAAATTCTGAAATACAGAACAAAATAAAGCTGATCCCACAGAATCAGGCTGGGAAAGACCTCTGAGATCATCGAGTCCAACCTGTAATCCCAAGTGAACCCCAGAACTCCACTGGAAATCAGCAGGCACAGTGGCCCAGAGTGATCATGTCCCAGTTTTATTCCTCAGCAGGAAATGTGGCAAACTGATTAAAATCCATGCAAATGGGGAAAACAGCACCTGGGTGCTGTGCTGGTGACATGGGAACAGGCACAGGGCTGTGACCTGCCATAAAAAGGAGCCCAGCATCACAACAGAAGGACAATATTTCATGGAATCACTGTAAAATAATTTTCCCTTTCCATGAAGTCTCTGTCCATAACAACATTTCACTCAGCACCCACTTTAAAAAATAAAATAGGTTGTTCTTTTGGAAAATCCATTTTCCCTCTAGCATAGTTCCTTGCAATGTCATTTACAACACAGTAAATTTAGCTCTTAACGTTGTCATCATTGCTATAAATGAGTGAAGAATAATTTAAATATTTGTAGCCATTTTTAGACACGAGGCCAACCACAAAGAACAGGCAAAAGAGAAACCAGACCTGAAATATAAAGAGTCTTAAAAAGGAAATTGGAAGAACAGTTGGAGTTAAATTGAGTGTATGTGACTGTTCTTATCAAGAAAATCTAATTCTGATGGATAATTCTTGACTAGGTTCAAGGTGTCAGTTAGAGATTAAAAAAACTCCATCAAATAAATTATTTTAGAAATTTTGCTTTAGCCCAAATCAAAACAAGTTAAGAACACAAAGTATCTTTGACTTTCATTACTTCTAAAATGAATTTTTAAACTACAGTAATCAAAGAGATTTTTGGTTTATTGTTTAAAAGTTCACAGCTGACAAGCTTCTGTTCAAGGGCTTTCTTTTTCCTATTTTTTTCTCAAACAGGTAATGTTCATCCTTTTCCAATATTTGCATTATTTTTAATAAATAATTGAAAATGAGAGGTGTGAAGGGTTCATTGCTTATGGGATTTAAATATTTCTGGGATCATGAAAAAGGAACACTTTTCTCCTGGGAATACTAAAACATGAAACATCTCCTCAAAAATTATCACCAGGTCAAGCTATTACAGCAGAAATTATGGATCTGCTCAAACATCATAAAATATAGTGATGCTAATGAAGGAATTCAAGCAGAGTAATTCATTTTACCATTAACTTTCCAGTTTGAAGGTGGACACTGCTTCAGCTGTAACCAGTGCTCATTAATTCTACCTACAGCAATTGCCTCCTCAAAAATGCCTTTTTTTGATAATTTTTGATGGGCTGCAGGTGTCCCTGAATTTAAGTAATTCAAATTTAAAGTGCATTACTGAAAGAATTCAGAAATGAATAGTTTGGTATTAATGGCAAACAAAATTCCTGCAGTAAATAGTTCCAGAGAAACTCGAGAAAATAGGAATATATTCAGAGAATATATAAAATATCAGAGAAATATTTTTTTTCTTGGTTAGGGATAGATATTTAAAATTCTGTATTTTGAAGGTTAAAGTATTCATCTTTCCCCCTCCAGTGTTCATGTCCAGGTGATACCAGCCTCCCAAAAAAAGAGCTGTTCCAGGAGGAAGAGGATGCTGAGCCAAGGCATGCAGGTATTTCCTTAAGGAATTTCCTCCTGTTGATTAGAGTTTGCCATGAAATATTTATATGACTTTGACTCCTTTTCTGGATCCAAACCAAGCTCCTCCATGTTTATGCTTTGATCTAAAGAGTTTCCCATTTTCTGAAACACTTTCATTGGGTTTCAGTACTGCTGAAGTAAAAAATAATATTAAATTTGTTATTACAAAAATAGAACAGTCCAGTGTAACTTCAGTTGTGCTGCTGCCCTGATGCTGTCACACTGATAAACCTTGTAATAATTTAATTTAGTTCATTAAATTCCCTGCAAATTAAGAGTAATGTACCCAACACCAGCAGTTGCATTTGCAGCTCTCCTAAAAAGCAAAATTTCCCTGTGCTTCTGCAGCTTGGAATCATACCAGCCATATATATTTTACAATTTTTATGGATTGAGTATGAATTAGAATTGTAATTCCAAGCATTCTTTTGGAATTCCAGGTGCAGTCGGGCAAAATTGTCCAGGTTGGGCTGGTGGAAGGTGTCCCTGCCCATGGCAGGGCTGGAATGAAATGGGATTTATGGTTCCTCCCAACCCAAACCAGTCCAGGATTCTGGGATTTCCTGGGATTCTACATCCAAAAGTACAAACAAATTCAGATCTGTGCACATAAAGTGAAAGCCAAGACTGAGAACACCTCTTGGACACAAGACCCACCTGATATTCCCAGGTATCTGAGCTCTTTGGGTAAGTGATGGCTTAATGAAAGAGAAATTAAACAATTCAGTGTTTCCTGCAGGGGGACGTGGGACCCATCAGCTGCTGCACATTCCATCAGAAGAATGGATTTTACCATCACACCTCATGTCAACCACACAAACCATGCCATTCCCTTCTGTCCCTGCTCTTCCTGCTCCAGCTGCTCCTCCTGTTTCATTGAGACACTGAGATTTTGGATCCAAAAGATGCAGATTTCATTTTCAACACCAATAATTCGTTTGGTGATGATCACCCAGATCACCTCACAATGCACACTGCATCCAAAATACACCAGAGGTGCCAAAAGGAGTTCCTTTATCCTTTTTTCCCCTACAAATTCCAATACTTTTGGCACTCTCAGTGCACCATTCCGTGACGTGCCCAAATTTGGGACGTTTCTTTACTCCTGCTCTTCCACCCAGGCACAAAAACTCTTTGCCAAACATGTGAAGTGGAACCTGCTGGCTGTGAATTTGCTGCTCCTGAGTTTGGGAATGATAGATTCTCTCAGGAGCAGCCTGCTCAGCAGCTTCTCCTTGCTTCCACTCTTTAACTCAGTGGCCTGCAAATAAACAGTGGAAAGGTGGGAGAGTTCAGAGCTGTAACTTCCAGAGTGAGTAACTCCTGCAAGGAAATCATTACTGGGCTCTGCTGTCATGGGCTATTTTGGGACCTGTGGTCTCTGCAGCAGAATTTCAAACCTTTGTTGCCCCATGCATCATTAGCAGATCTGTGTGGCTGTGTTTAAAGGCAGCAAAAAAAGGAGTAAATATTAAAATAAACACCACAAAGCAAAGCCGAGTTCTTGAATAATAACTGAGAACAAAGGAAAATGAGATCAAACAAATACAATTCTCAATAAATGGCCCAGATATTCACAGGGGAACCTCTGCAACACTTTTCTCCTGAATCAATGTCCTACTTTAAATCACCATTCTTCCCACACAGGCTTTCTTTTTCCTCATTCAGCTTCAAATTTAGTCATTAGTTATTGGAACCAAGTACATTTTGGCAATTTTAGTATTAAAAAACATCCAAATGTTCCTTGGATCCCTGGCACAAGCAGTTCCAGCCCCACATTCTTACCAGGAGTATTTTTATAGGCCAGCCCATGAATGTGCTGCAAATGGGAATCCCAAATAAATCAGTCTCAGATTCCCTAAAAGCACCAATTTTCCAGGAACTGACAGAATTCACAGGGAACTACAAAATCATTCACCACCAAAAAACAGGGAAATCTTAATGCTGGGGGTGAAAGCATTCCATAGAGTGAATCCATGCATCTCCATTGCTGCTCCTTGGATCTGGCTAATTATAAACCTGGAGGAAATTTCCTGTGATTAACTGAGGAGCTGGGATGGACTGGGAGGGAGCAGGCATGGGACCAGCAATTTGTTTGGAGAAGATAAACCAGCCCATGATTTCTCCCTGCCAGCAGAGCCTGCAATTTCCAGCACCCCCACAATATTTTGTCCTTAAAAACTTGTTATACACGGAAAAAAACTTGTTCAATGTGGAAAACTGGCCTAAAGGAGGTAGTGCAAGAGAAACATTCCCCAAAAATTTATGAGGCTTTCAAATGTTCTGCTGTTCAGTTATAAAAGGTTTCCATAGGAACTGTCACCCAACGTGCTGTGTCTGATTTCTCCATGTTCAGAGTGAAAAAATCCATCCCCTTTCTGTTTTCCAGGTTTCCCTGGCTGAGGTTTTTTTGCCTTGTTTATGGAGATTTTCTTGGCTCAGCTGCAATAGAAATAAATGATTAAGGAGGTTTTTATTATTATTTTGCAGCAATTAGATCATGTTAATTACTCAACCTTTAATCCTGCATGTGATTTGCATGAATTATGCCAAGAGAATGGATATTGGGAGCAATTTTGTGGAAGTGTCAGAATGTTGGAGAAGTGAAAAGGATATTAAACTCCCTGACTGCATTCCCAGTTTCCTGCTGCTGGTGCCAGCCCATCTTGGGGTGTCTGCCCAATTTCATTACCTCGGTGCAATGGAAGAGTTTTAAAATTGGAAAAATCCATCCATGTTGGCCAAACTGAAAATCCTTGGCAGTCTGATGGTTCAACTGGATTTAAGGAAAGACCACCAGTTTTGTCAGGACCTTGCCAACATCTTCCTGCACATTTTTTTCCTGAAAAGTGAATTTTTTCCTGTGAAAAGTGCTGGCTTGGCAGTTTTGGGGGCTGTTCTCTTTCTCCATTGCTGTTCCAGAGCCAGGTGAGGGTGGGGTGGAAAGATTCCTTCTGCCCTGTGCCCTTGACAGCAGATTCCCCTCCCTGCTGTCACTGCTGCTGTCCCAGGAGAGGCAATCCCAGCAGAGGGCACTTGCTAGGGCAGTGCTGACCTGGTGGATTTGCCAGTGCCAGCTCCAAAATCCTCCAACAAACCAGAGCAAACCAGGATTGCTCCTTCCCAGGGCAGCTCCCAGCACGGAAACGAGCCCAGGGATCGTTTTTTCCACAGGATTGAGAAGAGGCCACTCTGACCTGAAGAAACCTCCAGATCCAAGACACGTTCTGCCTCTGCCATCACATTCCTGCTCCTCTGCTCACAGCAGGGCTGTTCCACAGGGGGATCAGTGATCCCATGGGATCTTCTCCCAAGGAGGAACCAGCAGGGTTTCTGAGCAAGGGCTGGCACTCACCCCAGCTGTGTCTGGCACCTCACTAACGAGGCAGGGCTTGGAGAACTTCACTCTTGGACTGCACTGTCCAAATTCCACTGCAGCCTTGGCTCCAGGAACACCAGCCCTTCTGGGCCAAGGTCCTTCCGTGCTCAGCTCAGAGCACAAAGCACAAAATCATCACCTCTCATCAGCCCAAGGGCCGCCAGGCAGGAATATGAAATATTCCATGGCACTGGTGTTCCTTTTTCCCTCTTAGGCTCCCTGGCAAAGGGGGTTTGTACAGCAAAACAATCCAATGGTTCCCGAGTTAACTGCTGCAGGAATTAATATTCCAAACATCACTGACAGCCCAGAGCAGGCTCCTTTGAAAACCCCAGCCATAGCTGGGAATCTCTTTTACAAACAACTGAAATGGGCAGCCAAGAGCTGGGAACACTGCAAATTCATCTTGGAACTCGCCAGCAGCCTTTTGGATTACCTGCACTCTCTCAGATCCAGGACTTCTGCATCCTAGTTTTCTCCCCTTTTCCATATTTGCTGCCAGCTTACTCCCATAGTTTTTCCTCTGACAAATCCACTTTCTGTGCTCTTGCCCATTTCTGGGTCACTTGACAGAATAAAGCCTTTGAGAGATCTCCCTTTGCCCAGTTATAGTCACAAGTCCCGCTGCATGTGAACGTCTCCTGAATTCCCATCCATCCTCCCTTTCCTGCCCTTGCCAAGGGCAAAGATAAAGATAATATTTCATGGCTTATGTGGCCTTATAAATTGTTCATGGGTAAACTGTACCAGGCTTTGTAAATCACACTTTTTAGCCAGGCAATAGCATAAATAAAATTTTTAAAAAATCTTAATGCACTTTCAATCAATATATTCTGCCCATAGAAATGCTTCTCCATGGATATAGGAAAATCCATACACTTGGCAGATCTCAAATAGTCTAAGCATTGAGTCAATTTAAAATTCATGAACACAAATCAAAGGCAATGCTCATTTTCACTTTAAAAGAACCTTTTTTTGTTGTTGGGAGAATGAAAGAAAACCTACAGGAAATTAACACAACTAAGCTGGGAAAATGAAATAAGTGGAAAATTAATGGCCATAAAGTCTTATCAGTTGCAGGGAAGGAGGACCCAGGGTTTAACTGCTCCTTTTATGATCTTGCTCCTCAGTCAATACAGTAAAACAATGCTGGGGAGGGAAGGCCATGGCAGAACTCAGGCAATAAAAGTGAAGAGCTCTCAAGCAGCCCCTTGTAAACCCCAATCACATCCATTATCAGCAGTGCATCTTTCCCAGCATCCCATTTATTCCTGCTGGGACAAGGTCAGTGCCAGCACTGGAAGCTGGGATTTGGCACACCTGGAAATGAGAGTTTTCCCTGTAATTATTTTTACCAGCAAGAGCTCGGGCTCTTCCCATCACTTCAAGTTCAGCAAGGCTGTGCAGACCCCTCAAATCAAGAACAACTTGTTCAGAGCAAACCAGGAAGAAGAAAAGAGATCCCAGAAGAAAAGAGATGAAGCAGCAGCAAGGAGAAGCTCTGGAAAAGCTTTAAGGCAAAACCAAAAGGGGTTTGATTGTTGGACTTCCAAGATTTGTTCCAAGAGGTTCTGGAAGCTCCTGTGTTCCTGGCAGAGCTGCAAGAGAACCCTGCAAGCACCTTCTGCTGGCAGGGAAGGTGAGGAACCACCAAAAAACCTCTCCCTGAAGTAATCCTGGAGTTCAACATGATGACTTCTTCCAATGTATGTGGCTATTAATGATATTTCTGATACATTTTATCCAAAATCATTTGTCCTGTGGTATCCGAGCACCAGCATGACCTTGGATTCCAAACTGGAAATGAATCCCAGCCTGGTTGATACCGAGGGCATCAGCTGCAGAGCTCTGAGAGCACAAAGCAGAGGCTCAGTGGATTCCTGCACTGCATGCTCAGCAAAAAACCTTCACCAAATCCTGCACAAACACAGCACAACAGCAAATCCAGAGCCACTGAGGTTTCAGGAGAGGATCAGGAAAATAAAACCCTTAAATTATTTGCTTTGGTGACTCTAAGCAGTGGCTGACCACTTCCAGAAATGGTCATTTCCCAAATAATGACCAACCAGCTAAAAAAAGGCTTTAAAACTTCCATCAATACTGTCATTTACATTTAAAGTTTACATTTCTCAAGCTGTTGATAAAACTGGAGGAACTGGAGTGCATTTTCAACTGAGGCAGAACCATTTCAGTGCAGCCACTTCTCCACAGATCTATACTTATGTACAGTTTATTTCACTAGAGATTTTAATTTTATACATAGTATAAAGGGATATCCTGGTATCACACATAGAGTTATTTTACTGTACTGTTTAAGAACCAATTTTTTACATAATACAGTATTAAGTACCATATTAATTAAAACAAGTGATTTTTTTTAAAAAAAACTACATATAAATGGATGTTTACCATATGCACAGTGCAAGAACGGCTTGATATCATTGTAATCACAGAATGTGAATCTAAAATACAACACTGTGATTGAAAACATATTGATAATTATGATGCCCTGTGTTGTAGACACTGATTAATCTTTGTTTGAATTACCAAGCAAGGTTAAAATTCCAGACAAACAGCAGCAGCTTCTCATTATGGTTTCAAGGTTTCTTCCACAGTAACCCAAGTTTTACAAAACACTGGTTTATCCCTAGTCGTGGTCCAAGGAAACAGAAGAATGGCACAGATTCCATTTGGGATTATCTGGTAACTAATGCTAAAGAAATTCTTTATTATTTCCACACAGGAATCCTTTAAGGATGAGCAAAGAGATAAAGATGGAGAAGTTTCTGGGCAGATTCTGGGCAGAATTCTCTGGATTTCAGTAACGGAGTACAGGATTTCTCCTCTGCAAATAGGAAGACAATACTGGAATAGAAATCAGGCTGTAATATTTACAGGAAACAAGTGTGGAAAAGAAAGCAATCCTAATGTAAACACCGAGGCAGAGAGGGCTTCTTCATTTTCCCTTTGCAGAGTGGGGCACTGGATGAAGGTCAGCTCCCAAGGAACAGCTGTTTTCCTGGGAAGAGCCCCTTCCCCAGCACAGAATGCACGTGGTACTCGTTGAGAATCCCTAACAGGCTTTCTCCCCTTCCTCCCCCAAAAGTTTCAAGTTCAATAAATAGTAGAAAAATAATCCTTTACTTAAAAATCTTGAGATGCATTGTCCCAGGTCCCGCAGAGCAACGTGGGCGCGGGGAGCTCTCCACCTGCAGAGAAGCCAGCAGCCTCCCTGCTCTGTCTGGCACTTCTGGACTCTCCAGCTGCAGATTCCTGCTCTTCCAGTTAAGGAAACCAAATCATCTCTGGCTCTTTAAGCTCTCTCTCGGCTCTTGGCTCAGCACAACAAACTCCAGCTGCTGGATAAACTCCCATCCCTGTTCCTGGAGGTCTAACGTGCCTCCTGCTCCATTTTTCTCCATGTTTTGGCAGGTCCATTCATCAAACACGTTTCCAGGCCAGAGCCAGCCTTCCATTTGTAAAAATGCAAAGCTCTGATGCCTCAGTTTGGTGGGGAAGCCTGGGAGGTTGTCCCTGGGGAGCAGCACAGTCCCCGTGGCTCTGGAGTGGCATCTGTGGTGTCCTCAGTGCACGGTGCCAGCAGCCTGCAGGTGGTAGCTGTGGTGTCCTCAGTGCCACAGCCTGCAGGTGGTGGCCGTGGTGTCCTCAGCAATTGGCATCCACGGTGTGCATGGTGCCAGCAGCCTGCAGGGGGTGGCTGTGGTGTCCTCAGTGCACAGTGACAGCAGCCTGCAGGTGGTGGCCGTGGTGTCCTCAGTGCCACAGCCTGCAGGTGGTGGCCGTGGTGTCCTCAGCAATTGGCATCCACGGTGTGCATGGTGCCAGCAGCCTGCAGCTGGTAGCTGTGGTGTCCTCAGTGCACAGTGACAGCAGCCTGCAGGTGGTGGCCGTGGTGTCCTCAGTGCCACAGCCTGCAGGTGGTGGCCGTGGTGTCCTCAGTGCCACAGCCTGCAGGTGGTGGCTG
Source organism: Peucedramus taeniatus (assembly GCA_013400575.1). Classification (NCBI taxonomy): domain Eukaryota; kingdom Metazoa; phylum Chordata; class Aves; order Passeriformes; family Fringillidae; genus Peucedramus; species Peucedramus taeniatus. Next base: position 137,784 of record WBNO01007551.1, on the reverse strand, counting down.
TGGTGTCCCCAGTGCCACAGCCTGCAGGTGGTGGCCGTGGTGTCCCCAGTGCCACAGCCTGCAGGTGGTGGCCGTGGTGTCCCCAGTGCCACAGCCTGCAGGAGTGGCCCGGTGTCCTCAGCACTCGGCATCCACGGTGTGCACGGTGACAGCGGCCTGCAGGTGGTGGCTGTGGTGCAGGGTGGGGTGGTGCAGCCGGTAGTGGTGGAATTTGTGGCTCAGCAGCGCTGCCGTCTGCGGGGGCGTGTCCAGCTCCAGGTCCTCGTCGTGGGTCCCCACGTCCACGCCGGCCGAGAGAGGGTCGTTATTGCAGGGGGGGTTCTCGCTGTCCTCCTGAGGGCTCATCGTGCTGTAGCCTGGGAAGGAACAGCAGCAGTGAGCACAGCAAGGCTGGATGCTCAGAATCCCCAGGGCTGGCTGGGCACCCTTCGTGGAATCAACACAGGGTGCTTAGAGAGGGAACAAAACTGTTTTCTTACTAGAACAAACCCCAACAGACTCATCCTCTCCTCTAAGTCTACAATGGATCCCTTTCCTGCCACTCAGAATTCCCAGGGCTGGCTGGGCACCTTCATGGATTCACACAGAGGGTGCTCAGAGAAGGAATAAAACAATTTTCTTAATTAACAGAACAAACCCAAACAGACTCATCCTCTCCTCTAAGTCTGTAACAGATCCCTTTCCCTGCCACTCAGAATTTCCAGTTCATGGAATCACACAGAGTACTTAGAGAGGGTGTAAAATAATTTTCATAATTAACAGAACAAACCCCAATGAACTCATCCTCTCTTGTAAGCCCATACTGGATCCCTTTCCCTGCCATCACCTTTGGTTCAAAGCTTTGGGGACCTGTGGTTTGTGCCACCCTAAACAGTAACAGCACCCATGTGATCAACAGTTTGTAACAACAGAATTGGTGGCACTGATTTCAAACCAAAACATAAAAGATACCACCCCCAAAAAATTTGTTAAGATATAATCTGGATTTGTCCAAATCAGCTGTTCCCACCCAGACCAGGCTACAGGGCAAACAACTCCCCATCAGCACTTCTAAATGCAAAACCAAATGAAATTTAAAAGGAAAAAGATCTTGCTTTAATTGGAAATAAATCCTCAAAAAACAAGGACTAAAGGCTGAGGAAGCTCTGGTGCTCCTGAGCATCTTGCTCAGGTTTTCAGCTGGAGACACCTAAAAGGAGGGTGGTAAAAATAGCAGCTGAGTCCCCAAAGCTGCCTCTCCCATTTCCCATGCTCTGAGTCATGGCTTGGAGCTAGCACAGAGGAATTGGGGAAGAAGCCTGGGCAGCCCTTTGAAGAAGATGGAATTACAGGAACTAAAAATAGCAGTGCACATTCCAGATGGAGGTAGACAGCTCCCCTGCTAACCCAGGATGACTAAAAGATGGGAAGGATTTGCTGGGACTGCAAGAAAAGGAGCAAAGGGAGCATTAATCTGGCAAATCTGCCTCAGCACAGGTAATCTCACCCCAAATCCAGGGTAATTCCTCCCAGAGCAAGATTGTCTAGGAGACATCTGTTCATCCACGTTCCAAGGCTTTGGCCTTTGGGTTTCCTGTCCCAATTCCATTAGTGCAACCAGAGTCTTAGTGCTGGGCCAGGTCTGCTGGAAGGTCCCCAGCCTTGCAGAGCTGACAGCTTGCAGACTGCCTTGTCTAGCCCTCCTCCTCCTCATTTCCTAATAAATTAAGCCTCCTATGAGTCAACAGCATTACACCCTTGTAGCATCTTTCCAGATTTAAGGAGATTTAGTCTCAGGGCAGGGGAGACACATCCCAGGCCCCTGGGCCTAATGGTGCCCAGCATTTGCCTAAAGGTGCTGGAAGATCACAGAATCCCAGAATGGTTTGGGTTGGAAGGGCCACTAAAGATGATCCCATTGTACCCCTGCCATGGCAGGGACACCTTCTACTATCTCAGAGTGCTCCAAATCCCGTTCAGCCTGGCCTTGGACACTGCCAGGGATCCAGGGGCAGCCACAGCTTCTGTGGGCAGAACAATTCCTTCCTAACCTCTAATCTAATCCCACACCCTTTCAGTGTGAAGCCATTCCCCTTGTCCTGTCCCTCCAGTTCACTCAGGGGGAAGAACCTTCTCCTGATCTGCAGCCCAACCCTCCCCTGGCACAGCTCCAGCCATTCCCTGTCACAGGGAGCAGAGCTGCCCCTCAGGAGGACGTTGAGCACCCCAGCGAGATCTCCCCCAGAACAAACCAAGCCAGAGCCATCCAACAGCAAAGCCAGAAGGAGCAAAGCCTTTTGCCTGGCTTTGCTTCTGGCTGCCTGATCTGCAGGGAGCCAGGCTCCAGAGGGAAGAGAGCCCCCCAGTCCCCCCGGGAGGGGCCAGCACTCACCGTGGTCGCTCTCGGTGCCGGAGCGGCCCCAGTAGCGGCGGCGGCGCTCGGGGCTGTGCGCGTGGCGCTCGATCACCGCCGCGATGAACCGCGTGTTGCTGACTGCGACAGACACAAACAGCTCAGAGCAGCCCCCAGCCCCTCTGCTGCACACACCCAGCCACACAGCAGCAAACAGCTGTGGGCTACATGGGTCAACATCCAGCCAGGCTCCTTCACCTGGCTGTGCCAGGGCTAAAGGCCCCGTGGCACCAACGTAAGGATGCCAAAGGAAACAAACAGGGATGTGCAGAAGCAATAGATGCAAGTCATGAAGCTCAGATATGCTGATTTTTCCATCTTGGAGTGTTGACACAGCTTCAAATCTCAAGTATTGTTCAGTGAGGGCCCAGAGCCAGGGGTCCAGTCTGACCCTAGAGCTCGCCTGGAGTTTCAGTGCACCAGCTGAACTTACAGCACACCAGGACCATGCAAAGTGCCATTTTTATTGGATGGCAGAGAACTGCAGGCACCCCAAATCAATGCAAAAAAGATTTACTGCCATGTTTGCTGACCATACTTGCCAGACCTGGCTTCTGCTTTCTAAGGCCAAAAAAGGGGAAGGGTTTTCCATACCCTGTGCTGCCACAGTGGCAATTTCTAAGCTGATCAGAGCTATTTCTGGAAGTGCTCATGACAAGGGGTTGTAAGGGGCAGAACTCCTCCACACCTAATGGAGAATTATCTTTTAAAAGCGAAAAATGTCATTTTTCAGCATGAGACTTAAGGTGCACTGTACGTTTGAATTCAAACAGTGCTCTGTCATTTTCTACTGCTGACCAGCACAGGGCTTCCTCACACATTCAAATCTAGGGGGTTAAAAAACAAATGGCTGATTGGATCTCACAGTTTTTCAGGTTTTTTGGTACTTACTGATTCCTCTGTCTTCATGGCTGTCGTCGTCCCTCTCGTCCCTGTCGTTTTCCAGGTTGGACATACGCACTGACATTTCTACACAGCATCACAAACAGAAAATACAGCTGGTGAGAGAAAGGCTCTGCACCATCTTACTGCCAGCTGTCACCCCAGGAGCACGAGTGGAAGCACTTTGTGTTACTGGTCTGAGCTGGGGGTGCTCTTCTTTCAACATGGATGGGGCTGGGATAGCAGGAAATGCCTCATCCCACCTCCCCCTGAAAGGGACTCTCTTTAAAGTTCTGAGGGAACTGATTTACACTAGAGCTGGGTATGATCAAAAATAGAGGTAATTAGCTCTGATCACACTTAAATTCACAGAATGGTTTGAGTTGGAAAGGGCCTTAAAAGCCCATCTTTTTCCAGCCCCTGCCACAGGCAGGGACACCTCCCATTATTCCAGGCTGCTCCAAGCTCTGTCCAGCCTGGCCTGGAACGCTTCCAGGGAGATGTTCTCACCTCTGGATCTTTATCTTTGTACCAGTATCCCTTCTCCCAGCACAATTTTGCCTCTCAGACTTCAGTGGTTTCATCTCTCTATGCACAGACATTCCATGAACATCACATGGACCAGAACAAGGAAACACAAGTGAAACCCAACACATCCCAAACCCAAGGAAAAAAGGGGTGAAAAATGTGTCACTCCCAGCAGCTGCACAAAATAAACACATGATGGATCTGCTGGGCCGAGCTGCAGAAAGCTGGGATTAGTGTCTGAGCTCTGGCAAAGCTTAGCTTATCTCCCTCTGGGTCTGGGCAGGCTCCCTGGGCAGCAGCAGCAGCTCTGGCTGTACCCAGGAGAGGGCAGCAAGACACAGCCCCTGCGCCAAGCCCGGCTCCCTGCAGCTCCAACACGGAGTGAAACCAGGGAAGCACTGCAACAAAACTGAGGGGACAGCTTCGGGACTGCTTCTCCTTTGGGTTTTGCTGGGCTGTTGGGTTTTTTTTCATCCCTAGCCAGTTGTTGAGACCCCGAGTCGAGCTCACCCTGTGCTGCCAGCGGGGACATGTGCTGGTGGCTGCGGCGGTGGATCTGGTGCCGGTACGCGTACACGGCCAGCACCAGCACCATGATGCAGCCCATGATGCCTCCAGCCACGGGGCCCACAGGGGCACTCTTGATCATGTTCAGGGTGATCACCTCATCTCCTAAAGCAAGAGGGACAAAGCAGAGGGAGAACAACACTGTAAATGCTCTGCAGGAAGGTTAAACCGACAACAGGGAACACGGAGAAGCTCTGCAAGGATTTCTGGGTGCTTGACTGTGTTCACTTGGAATAGGAGAAGGAACTCAGAGAGGGTACAGGAAGGGTTAAATCAACAACATGGAACATGGAGAAGCTCTGCAAGGATTTCTGGGTGCCTGACTCTTACTTAGAAGAGAAGTAACTCAGAGAGGGTGCATCTTAAAGATAGGAATGCACAGTTACACCAAGCTCCACATCAGGATTTTCCAGAAGGGGATATTCACCACATCTTTGCTGCCTGCTGCACTCTTTATGCTGATTTAGCACCGGGTAAAACATTATGTTATGTTATGTGCAGGACCTGCTGCAAGTTCTGGGGCATGAACAGCTGAAGGCAGCACCTGAAAGGCAGAGTTACCTATTGCTCCCAGGTCATCCACATAGGGACTCTTGGCTCCCACGATGCCACCAAAGCATTCCTTCTGAGGGGCACAGTAGGACTTGTCCAGGTGGGTCTTCCCATCGCTGTCCACCATGCACCACTCGCAGTCCAGCACTCCAAAGCAATCCCTGCATGGCAACACCCAAGTAGGACATGGTTACTTTCCAGTTTAACACCTCTCCTTTGCAAAGCTCAGTCTGGTTCAGAGCCATAAGACAGAGAGAGGCCAAAAGCATCTGAAAACCCTCAACTACATGAGTTTAGCCAGAAAGAATTCCATGGAAGTGCTCAAGTACCACGAGTGAAGTTACACAGGGAAACTGCATTTCCAGCCTCCCTTTTCCAACTCTGTCTGCTTTGGTATTTTCCTGCACCATTCAGCCTGAGAAAAAGGAGAATCCTGCTTGTAACTCCTCCAATAATACATTTCTCGGTGTGGTGAAGTCTGGCTGCAGTTCCAGCTTTTCTCTGCAGCCTTTGGAAGAAGGAAGAAAGGATTTGGGCAGTCTGGTCAGAGCTTGGTGTGTTTTACCCATCTCAGGTCCCTGGAGACTGCTCATAATGAGCAAAAATGAGCCCTCAGTGCCAGGAGTTGAACCTCATTCTGGCATCATGCTTTTTATTCCTATTTCTTTTCTTTAAAGCATTTAAAGCAGAGCTATTTCCATTGGATTATTTCACAAGAGAGTACTCCAAGGGGTGGGGAAGGCCACCTTACCCACTCTCTGTCCTCTGGTTGCACTGGGTGTTGATGCACTGTGGGAGTGCATCCTGCAGGCTGGGATCGATGGCTGTGAAAGTCATCGGCTCCTGATGCACCTCACAGCTCGGATTCCTGCATGGCAGCAAAGAACACAGCACTCAAAGCACAATCCATTAAAATTGTCCTTACCTCTTGCATGTCATCTACTTCATTGTGCTGGAAGTTCTGCCTGTTGGGTCTCAGCAGGACCAACAGGGGATTTGTTCCTGCAATGCCCTGGCTCTCACCTGCTCTCGGCGTTGGTCAGGTTCCCGGTGCACTCGTTCACCTCCAATGGGCACTCACAGGGACACTCACACTCGTTCTGTTCCATCCTGCAGGGCAGAAAACACGGGGAGAACCCATCAGACACCACTGGGATTTTAACCCCACAGTGCTGCAGCTCTGGAGCAGCAGTGCCCATGGAAAAGGCTGTGCAGTGACTGCTCCTTCCCCAGGAACAGGGATTGCTCTGTCCTGCGCCAGGACTGAAGGTGATCCACCCCTGGAATTCCAAAAGCAGGGAGTCCCTCAGATTTGGATGTAAGGATCCTTCCTGGCAGTGCCACAAACTGCTCAGGATGGTGTGGGCAAAACCTGCTGGATCCCCTCAACAAAAACCCCCCAATCCATGTAAAATCATGGGAATTTCTATGCCATGGGAATTTCTATACCTCACTGTATACTGCTATACTGCTATATTTTCTATACCTCACAGTAACTGCTCTTGAGCCACTGAATCTCTCAGTGTCTTTCAGCATTACCTACCCAAACTCCCCTGGGTTAAACTCTCTGGATATCTCTGGCAGAGATACCCTGCACCTCTTACAGGGAGCACAGGCAGAGCAACTCTCATTTCCCCTGATTTCACACTGAATTAACTGCTGACCTCGCTGTGTTCTTCTAACCCTCAAAGCAGGGAAGAGGGCAGGAGTGTCCCAGCCCAGGCAGCTGTCACCTGTGGCAGTTGAGGCACAGCCTGTCCACCATGCTGCAGGCACAGAAGGCCAGCGAGTCGCAGGTCTCGTTGACGATGCCCACGAAGGCGTTGGTGCCCGGGATCCTCGTCAGCCTGTACTTGGAGCAGTGACTGCCATGTACCAGGTTGGTCAGGTCACCCTGGGCAAAAACAAGGTGGCACTGGTGTCAAATGTTGCTTTAGGGAGCTGTAGACTCTTCCCTTTCCTAGGGATCCTACAGAGCGGTGGGGACATGGATTCTGCCACGGCTTCCAGAGGTGGTGGCTCCCCTCAGGAGTTTTTGTGAGGGAGTGCCACCCTCACAAAACAGAGGCTGATTGAGGGGTGGGTAAGTTTTGCTTCCCAGATACTTCTGGGTGAAAAGAGTTTGCTGAAGATAGAAAGGAACTGGCTTAGTGGTGAGAATGAGATGTGGCAGCAGAGGTGACATTTCACTCCTTCCCAGTGCTCGATGACCCCTCCCCACGGTGCCAGCCCTCAGTGACCTCCCCAGAAGCTCTGATGGGAGCCACCACCACGTGCTGGAAACCTCCTGAGCCTTAAGAAAAGCCACCACAGCACAGCCCAGCTCCTGCAGATTCCTTCCTCATTCCTTTCTACAAGTTTCTGCTCCGTCCTACACAATTTCCTTCCCAACATCACACTTCCCACTTGGCATTTCAAGTGTGGGGAAAATGTTTATGCCAACCTGACATAAATCAATGTATTCTGACATGACTTGCAAATATTTTCCAATCTTCTCCCACAGTGTAACAGCTTTGGAATCATTGTGGAGGGACTTCAGCAGGGTGGCTCTGTGGCTCTGTGAGGGATGACAGCCCCTGGGTTAGACTCCTCACAAGAGGAAGCTCACACATGATCCATGGAGAGCACAGAGTGTGCAGGACCCCAGAGATTCCAGTCTCACTAATGACAGCCTGGGAATGCTCACCAGTTAAATGGATTTATTTGGACACCTAAAGATAAATTATTAGAGACCTCACAGGAGGATGTGACACTGGGCAGAGCTGGAGCCAGAGGTCAGCTCAGATCCAAAGCAACACATCTCAACTATAGCTGGAAAATCCTCACACAACAACAGCAAACTGCCATTCTTCCCCTGATGCTGGCTGAGACCCTGCAGACAGCAGCACACTTGGCCAGGGCTCACATCCATAACCCCTGGATGTCAGGGCACTCTGTTTGTACAGCCTGGTTTGTGTCTGGAGAAGGGAACAGAGGCCAATCCCCACGGAAGGCTGGCTCCCAGCCCGGCTGCTGAGCCTGGCAGGGACTTGTGTTTCCACCAGGAGAAACCCAGCCCAACCAAAGCACACTCAGAAGGACAATCAGATAGAAAGCACGCTCACCACTAAGCTGGTGTTGAATTTGTAGAAGCGCTGCACGGTCCTGTCGCTGAAGCTGTTGCAGAGGTTCTTCTTGACAAAGTTGGGGTGGTTCAGGATGTCGTTTGCTACCAGAGGCTCCTAAGGGAGAAAGGCAGGATTTGGTGCCTTTGGAATCAGACCCAAACAGCAATAAGAGACATGGAATAAGGCAAGGGAAAGCAGGCAGACCTTGTGTGTGATGTGCTGCTGCTCCACGGGCGCGTGGCCCTTGGGGTCGATGAGGGTTGGATGTGCCACCAGGTACCCCCTGTCCTCCATGATGAAGCACCTGCCCCCCAAAACACAGCGAGAGCCTCCTGTTAGACCTCCTCGGGCTTCAGGGAAATGGGGTGAAATAAAACATGGTCTTAAAGGGCTTTTAAAGGTTTCCATTTAACAGGGCCACGAAACAAATTCCCTGCAAAATGTCCTTAAAGAATGTGTTGGGTATTTCCCAGAAGCTTTTCCATCTGTTACTGCTCCAGAGAGCCGGGGCCATCAAGGAGCTGAAAACAGAGCTGATTAAAACCAGAAAGGAAAAGCCATCAGTGCATTGTCTGACTGGGGGAGAGCCAGAAATGAACAGAGCCTAATGAACTTGGAAAGCTTTAATGGTTTATTAATTTACTATGTGACTAACTAAAGAGAGATTTCACACTCTCCTTTAATGCCCTCCCCTTCAGAATTTGATTTGAGTGGGGGATAAATCATTCCTGCTCCACTCCCAGCCCTCCCAAGCTTTCCTCTCCCTTTTCAGCTCTTCCCACATTGGAGCTGTGTCCCAGTCCAGAATCCAGGGAGTCCAATCCATCCCTTTTTCCCTTTTCCCTCTCCCGTTTCCATGGCCACAGACGGCAGCGCTGCGGAAGGCGCAGGAGCCCTGGCCGGGGTGGCACCAACATCAGGGACTTGGTGGCCACGGAGGGGACAGGGGGAGGTTAAAACCCCACTTGATGTTCCCTAAAGCTCAGCAGGGTGGCAGCCACAGCCCTGGCACAACGGGAATCCACCAGGACCTAGGGCTGGAGCAGCTTTCAATGGGATTCCCATGGGGTGTGTCAGGTACCCACAGCAGCTCGGGGGGAGCAGAGAGCAGGGAAAGCTTCTGTGCTCTTTAGGGGTACAAAGGAGGCAGGAAAACTTGGAATTTTTGGGGGTTTCCAGGGATGTGGTGTTTGCTGTTTTTCCTGACAGAAAATCCTTAAGAGAGATACACTAAAAAAACCCAAACACCTGTGTTTATATTGAGACTGGAAACTGGATCCAATTTCTGCATCAGAATGGTCCAACACTGAAAAATATCCTCAAAATTCCTCATTTGGGGAATGCAGGAGCAGAATAAAGCATCTGACCTTGCTGATCAGCAGCAGTTTTTTACTGGGAGGGAGCAATGCCAAACCAGAAATCCTGATTTGTTTTTTTTATACGCCATAAAATATATAGAAAAATACCCAAACCAGAAAAGAACTGGGAGGACGACAGAAAACCACTTCCCTTTCCAAATTTAAGGTTTAAAAACAAACAAGGAAGCAATAGCAATGCCCAAACCAAGTTATCAAGTTACTCCAGATCCAAACCAGAATTTATCCCACCCCCACAGCATTTTTCAAAAAAGGAACAATTAAGATACCCAGGGGTCTGACTGAAACTGGATACTCCAGTTGAAATCAGACTTCTTCTGCCTAGGCTGTGCTATGGATTTCTGAGAAAAACATCCCAAAAGTGTATTTGAATAATTGGAGTTAAAATAACTGAGATCCTGTATCATTCTTACACGCTCATAGGAACTAAATAGGTTAAATGAAAACAAACAGGAGAACTGGGAAGTGTGTTCATTTAGTAAGGAATGTTTTTTCTACCCAGAATTTCAAAGAAGTCTAAATATAACCAAAAAAATCAAATCAAATCTGTTATCTTCTGCTTTTGTAATCCTGCAGATTGTTTATTTAGCTGATGGCAGTTTGATCTGGAATAACAAAAACATCCACATAATCTTCATGAGAAGGACAAGCACAAGTTCTACTGGAAATCAGAGAACACACACTGAAAGTAACAGAATCCTTGGAGAAATGAAGCTGGAAACGACCTCTGGGTCATCTGGTTAAAGAAAATAAATATTTTATTTATTTTTACCTGATTTTGTTCCCCCCATCTTGGTTACAGACTGGCAGCAGGTCCATGAGGACTTTGTAGAAATATCTGAGGGTGAAGTCGATGCCCATCACGGCCACGGAGTGTCCTGAGGACATCTGAGCACTGCAGTGAGGGGGAAAGGGGAAGATTAGAAATATTATAAATGAGCAAAAATCACTGTTCTTCAGGGCAATAATAATAATAATTCCTATTTTAGTCTGCCCCTTGTACAGCCAGCACAGGAGAGGATCCCACCCTACACACACCCCCAGCACCTACAGACATTTAATCCTGAGCAACAGAAATTTGCATTAAAAATTGCCCACCCACACAAGCAAACAAACAAACAGAGGATGATGCAGCCCCTGTATTTTCCAATCCCCCCAGCTGGAAGGAGTTACCTGCACCCCTCTCTGCTCAGCCCCCAGCAGGAGGAATGAAGGTGAAGGTGCCAGACTTTGAACTAAATCCCTAAAACTCTGGAGTGTGGGAGTGACTATGAATGGCAGGCAGAAAATTAGAATAAAATAACATTTCTTAGGGTGAGTTATGAAAAGGATCCTGTGATGTGGTGCTGTGCAGCAGCCTGAGGCTGCATTTTGTCCTTCCTCCATTCCTAACAGCCCAGTTCTCCCAGTTTGCTCCCAGTAGCAGTGAGAGGGTACAACCAGACCAGTCCCCTCTCAGCCCTGCAGGACACAAAAGGATCAGAGCTCAAGGGTGTGGGATCTGCACCCATGTGGACCTTACACCTCTGACTTGCTGCTCTTCAAAATTCACTTTTTTCCTTTATTTTATCTCTGAAGACAGGAATAAAAACGTTTAGAGAAAGAAAAATTATGAAGATGCTGCAAGGCCCAGCTGGACTGCACAAACAGAGCTCTGGCCACCCCTGCTCCATGGAAACCCAGCTCTGTTTACTGGGCTGAGGTTTGTTTGCTTTTCAGAGAGGTGCAGTGGAGATGCAGTCAAATCTCACTTGCAGACAGATAAATACAGATTTTAAAAACCTGCATTTAATTTATAGTTCACATTTCCTGGAGGAGGAAGGGAAGGATAGCAGTGAAGCAGCACAGACACATTTCATGTGTGACAAGGCATCAAGCTCTGAAGTTCTGCTCTGTCCTAACAGACATAAAGCCATTAGAACGTTGTAAATATTTTAGCTTCATTTTGAAGCATTAAATCCTCCTGCTTTGCTGATGCCAACTGCATTAAACCACATCAGGCATAAATCTTCTCTTCCCAGCCTCCATAAAAAGAAATAAGATATACATGAAATGGGAATGAGAGGTGTCAGCTCTGGCTGCCCTGATGTGGGTATTTAAACCCTCCCAGCAGTCCCTCATGCCAGAATTCCTGTTAACTCCACGGATTCCTCCCCACCCCTCTGGATTTGGAGCTCAGGCCTCTTTGGGGATTATAACCACATGTGACTATGAGCTTCAGAGGTCATATTTACCCAGGAATCACACTCACATCTGCCAAACTTTGTTTAAGTGTTCTTTAATCATGTTCTAATAACCCACAGGAGCTTTAAGTTCTTAGAGCTGAGTAAACCATCCCTCGCTAGATAAAAATCAGAATTTTGATTAATTGCACTTCTCTCCTTACAGAAGTGTTTCCCCAAAGTGAATTCCTCTGTGAGAAGCACCAAGCAGGGGCAGGGGCTGAAAATGCTCCTGCCAGAACACACAGGCAGAGGTGCTGTGGTGGGAAATCCCACACAGAGCAGGGCAATCTCTGGGAAGAGCGGAGGAGCCACGTCCTGATCCCTGCTGGTCTGAGGTCCCTGGTTCCCAGTACAGCACTGGAGGTTCCCTTGGTACTGGTGGGCTGTTGGGCAGGGAGCTTGGAGGAGACTCCATGGAAAAACCAGGACAGGTAACTGCTGTTCTGGGAATTTGGGAGAGCTTGGGACACAAGGTTGGGTCCATGCTGTATAAACTGGGCTGCTTTAAACATCCAGCATCCCAAATCCTGGCCTCAGCCTGGGGCCTGGCCAGGAGGGAGCTGGAACAGCAACAGCCTGGTCCTCCAGGAAAAAGTCATTTCATAGAATCATGGAATATCCTGAGCTGGAAGGGACCCACAGGGATCATCCAGTCCAGCTCCTGGCCCTGCTGTTCCCACTCCAATCTGTTCCCAGCAATCCTGGAAGGGCTCTTGGACATTCACAGGCTTTGCATCAAGATCTTTCTCCTCCTGGAAGCCCAGAAGTGCTGGATTGAAGCAGCCCAGGAGAGGAGCTCCCCAGTTCCTGGAGTAAGGACAGCTCTGTCCCTAATCCCCTTTGTGGCCTCCAGTTCCCTTCCAAACTCCTCCCTGCTCCTTCAAACCCCACAAGTAGAGGTGTAGGGCACTTCAGCAAAGGGGGAGCTTGGCAGTCCTGATGGAGAAGGATTTATCTTCCAGCAGAGAAGGAACACTTCCCAAACTCCCTCAGAGCAATCCCTCTCCTCCTCCCAATTCCTTGGACATCCCACCTCGTGTTCATCCAGGAGCACTTTCCCACCAATCCATCCTTTTTGTAATATGCTGTTAATACTCCTCTATCAATAAAGCCACACAATTCACACATTCCTATAAAATGGATTTCTCCCAGTGCTTCAATGCCCCACCCACAAGGTCAGATGACATTTCACCACCAGCACTTTAAGACTAGCTTTGGTTTTCAGTTCTGAGCACGCAGAGTCACCCAGCTCTGATAATCCAGAGTCTCCTGCCTGCCCCAAAGGCCCAGAGCCCCTCACCTGGAGGAATGGACAGTGTGGCTGATGGTCACCACATATCCAGCCCCTCCCACGTCCAGGTAGGGCCCAGTAAAGGTGATTAGTCCTGGATTGGCCACTGCATGCAGGTACCTGAGGGAAGCCAAAAGAAATGCTCAGAATTAGTGCCAAAGTCTGTAACTTCAAGACAAAATCCTTGACTTTGCCAAAATAACACTGAATTCTGGACACTGTGAACAACAAGCACCAAATTATTGGTTTTTAGTATCAAAAAAATACCTAAACACACTCCAAACTAACCCAGACTGGCTCAATAAATGGTCCCCCAGTAGATCCAGCTGCATTAAAAAAGGTCAGTTTACTTCTGCACAGAACACATTTATTGTAATTTCAGACATTTTCCCCCAAACAATGCAGGACTTGGTGCCAGCAGAGTCTCAAACTCAGCCCTGGCAAAATGATTACACCACAGACTGAGGAGAAAAAACAGAACTGAGGCAAGAAAATTCAGAAATGTCAGACAGGGATTATAAATTACAACCTCTTAAAACTTCCATCAGCATAAAATAAGCCACAGTCATCAGAGAGTTGTTAAAACTGTCACGGGAAAGTTGATAAAACTTTTGGCAACACTTTTCTGTATGAAAAAGTGATCACTTTGCTTCTCTCTACCCAGAGCACCAATCCACGAGCAGCTTAACCCATTTCTGCTTTATTCCCAGAGTTTAACTTGCACCTTTTTCCCATAACACTACAAACCTCAGGGGAAATGGGGGGCAGGAGAGCTGCCAGGAGCACTGCAGAGCCACGGGGTTGGGATCTGTGCCTGTCCCAGTGTGGCAGCACCTGGCTGGCTCCTTCCCACAGATCCCAGCCCTTGGAGCACACCCAGAGCCTGCTCCCATCTGGAATGTCCCCAGCTCTCTGCCCAAATCAGATGCTGCTGCATAATTAATCCCTCCTTGAAAGCAGTGAGGAAACCCACAGTAAACAAACTAAAAGGCTCAGATATGAACAACCAGAAAGGGCCCAAGGAGCTCAAACACTCCTGAATTAGCTAATCCCTGAAGGGGATGCTCATTTTCTGAATATTTATGTCCCCATCTGCCATAGCTGGGCTATGAAACACCAACTACCCCACAAAATAAAAAGGCCTGAAATTAGAACCAATAAATCTTTGAACTGGCTGCATTTAAGCTCTGAGCTGTCCTCCCCATGCTGAAAACATTTTAAATTAAACTAAAACAAACCCAAAACAAACAACCCACAAGCTACGAAATCAACTCAAAAACCGAAATCAACTCTAAAAACGAAATCAACTCTAAATATTTCCCTTCTTGCCCTCGGAGATGATTCAAAGCTTTGCTGAAGGGACCCTAAAAACTCACCATTGTCTCCTGGTGGGATCAAATGCTTTGTCCATGAGGGAGCCGGGGTAGATGCGGAGCACCCCATTGGGGGTTGCTATGTAACGCCTGACAATGTAACTGTTGAGGCCACTGATCTCCATCTGGGTCATCCATTCATCCGTGCCGTGACTGGTTGCCATTACTTCATTCCTGACAGAGAACTGCAAAACAAAGGCAGAGCTGGCAGGGTTCCTGCAGGACTTGCATGGCAAGATAATAAAAGCTTCCCCCAGAGCCATCGGGGATCATCTCGGCTCAATTACTTGGTTCAAGGCTTCTCACACCAGACATTCCAAGCAGATTATTAGAGTGAAATGGTGTTGGTGTTATCTCTTTGGCTTTTTTTAAACTTGGAGTAAATATAAATATTTTTATCTTGGAGTAAATATAAATATTTTACATTTATATAAATATAAATATTGTGCTGCTCGCACAGAAAATGGAGATTCCTCATTTGTATGCCTAAGAACACCAAGGTGTTTCTGCTAAGAATTCAGTGTGGCTTTAACTTTTCAAGTGTTTGTTTCAACAAAGTTCTGCCCCCCTGCTCTCTCCACTCTTAGATCAGATGTTGGGAAGGAATTCCAGGCTGGGAGGGGGAGGCTGTCCAGAGAAGCTGTGGCTGCCCCTGGATGCCTGGAAGTGTCCAAGGCCAGGTTGAAGTGATGCCTTTTTTGGGACTGCTTAAAAACACAGGCCAGACAAAATTAAGGGAATAAAACATGGTTCTATTTACTGAGGGGCCTTCAGGTACATTTTGGGCAGACAAAGCCTCCCTAAGGGGCCACCCCCAAAATGGATGATGGGTCACAACTTTCACACTTTTATAAATTTGGTCTATTTGCATATTGGGGGTTAATGTTCCAATTAGAGCTTCAGGTAATGAAGTCATTTACCCCAAGTTTGCACCCCCAAAATCACTTTTATTTACATTTTTCAGGGCTTTCAGGAACATTTAGGGCAGACAAAGCCCACCCTGGGGCTACACCCAAAAACAGACCACAGTTTTTATNGTCAGGGATTTTCACATTTTTATAAGCTGGGTCAATTTGCATATTGGGGGTTATCTCCCAATTACAGCTTCAGGTAATGAAGTCATTTACCCCAAGTCTGCTCCCCCCAAATCACTTTTGGTTACATTTCTGGGGGTCTGAGGCAGTGAGGAGTCCCTGATTGCCAGGCCTGGAGAGGAATTGCTGTGCCTGCCCAAAATGGGGAAGCAGCAGCTCACACTGAGTATGGAGCTTGGAGTTACACACTAAAGAACTGCAGGATCACAAATACAGAAAAACAGAAAAGCTGAAATCCACGGCATCAGGAACACCGTGAGGGTGCTGGGATGGGATGAGATGGGCTTTAAGGTCCCTCCCAAGGCAAACTGCTGGGACTGTGGTGCTGCAGGAGCAGCCGGGGGTGCTGGAGCCCACCTTGAGGCCGGGGTTGGCGATGAGGCGCGTGTTGTCGCTCAGGTAGGCCGTGTAGTGCTCCACCATCCGCTTGGTCTCGGGCTGGCTCAGGTGCTCATAGGGGGAGGAGAAGCTGCCTGCAGACAGCATCACCGTGGGGCTCTCTGCAAACACCAAACAGCAGGAATTCAGCACAATGAGCTGTGCGTGTGGCTCGGTGAGGGTGTTTGAACCAGGGGAGGGTCCCTGAGGTGCTGTCCTTGCGGCAGGAACGACCCTGCTGCTCTCCCACACCTCAGCACACAAAGTGCCCAACTGTGGAAGAGGTTTGACAGTGACTTCTGTGAGCCAGAGGGAAGTTTGAGAAGAGGATCCATGCTCACCCCTGAAAGAATTTCCTACCAAGGTCATTGACAGAAACCAAGAAAGAAAGAAGGATAAATAAGAGAAACCTGCAGCTGCCTGTTCCAATGAGCACTTTGTTTGTCTCTCGTGACCAATGAGTAAAGTGTAAACTTGTGAGTCTTGTAAGAATGTATAAAAAGCAGGCATGCTAGAATAAAAACAGCCTGAAGCCTTCTGAAAATGGAGTGTATTTGTATTGTCTCCATCTCAGCTACAACACCCAACTCCTGCAGGATGCTCTGGGCTGGGAGGGAGGGCAGGAAACATCGATTTTTCTACTCAACCCAGCACAGTTTCATCCTCAACTCAGGCTGCACATGAACTCCTCCCCTTCTTGCCTTGAAACACAGAAGTCACAGCATCAGCCCCCTCCTCTGATCTCTGTGTGTCACTTGGCATTTAATGCCTTATTCCCAAAGCCTCAGTAATTTCTGAATTACTGCTTTCTGTGAGATTACAGAAGCTGTTTTCCCTTAAGAAAAAATGATGGGCTAAAGAAGAAATTAAGTATCCCTGTTTAGGTTAGATATCCCAGAGGAAAATTAAAATGAGTGTTTCCAGTTCCAGAGAATGAACATCTGGAGAATCCCAAGTGCAGAAGAGGAGCTCCTCAATAAAAGTGCAGCTGTCTGGAGTGATTTTCAGAACAAACTCAAAAGTAAACTTTCATCATGCAAAATCTGCAAAACCAGACAGCTTTTCCTTTTTAAAAAATAGAAATTATTATAATGATGCAGGGCTGAGGGTTGAGAAGATCTTTTCTGAGGATGTGACCCATGGAATCCAAATTCCCTGTGTGGAATGGTCTCCAGAGGAAAAACTGCAGTGCAGGATGTGAAGTGTTCTGCTTTCAGTCATATTCCTCTCAAACACATCCCCACACATGTGCTGCAGTCCTCACTTCCAAACTTCTACTCCAGCCCTTCATCTGCTTCCCAGAGCAAATATTCTCATTTTGCTTTGCATGAAATTTTTCCACTTGATAGCTTAGTATTGCATTTTTGGGATATTCTCCATTTATATCTTTCTGGATATAAGATAATCAAGATTAGGCATCACATTAAAGAAAAAAAAAATCCCTGTGTTTTAAACAACTGGCAAAGCAATTTCCACAGGTTTGTCAGGTCCCTCCTCCAGTCTGATCTCACAGAGTTGTTCTGCAGGGCTACAAAGAACTAAGAAAAATCTCTCAACTGTGCCACAAATCCACCCTGAGACCTTCAAACCCTGCTAAAAGCAGAAGTATTTAATTCAGAACTTCTTACAGTACAGATTTTAGGGACCTCCCAAGAGGGGAGGTCCCTATTACACCTAAATATGACAGCNGTACAGATTTTAGGGACCTCCCAAGATTACACCTAAATATGACAGTTTGCAGTGGAGGATGTTTATGTAAAACCCCTCTGTTCTTGGGGTATTTCTGGGTTTTGAGTTCTCCATCCTTCCCAGACACTGTAACTGCCATGGAGATTCTCCCTTTTCCCCAGCAGTTTGAAATCAGTCAGGAAGAGCAGAACCACTAGCAAAACCTGAGAGTTTTGAAGCAGGTGGGGAGGGTCTGGAAACCATCAGAGCACTGAACTTCTCCTTCTCCCCAAAAGGCTTAACCTCTGCCTCTGAAGGTATTCAATGCTTCTGGCAGTGAAAAACTTCCATGAATCCAAAGCAAAAGAGCAGCAGAGTTCTGCACAACTGGCTGGGGCTTCATCCTGCTCTGTTACTGCTCAGGGAGGGGCTGCAGAGCCAGGAGAGGACTTGGGTTAAGCTTGGTGAGATACCTCCACTGCTCCCACTGCACTGTCAGGGTCCCTGCTGGGCTCCCTGGGCATTTATCTCCTCCTCTGAGGAGCAGCCCAACTCAATCATCCTGATAGAAGGAGGATGATTTTAACCAAAATTCGTTGGTTAAAACCCTGTGCTGATGGTAACAAAGTTATGGATTCAATCCCTGGTGGGCCCTTCCCTCCAGGGCTGTGCGGGATGATCTCTCTGGGATCCAGCTCAGGCTCTGCTGTGATTCTGTGCAAGAAAATTTGTGACCAAGGAGAGCTGTGAGAAGCTAAAAGCTGATCAGAAAATCAGCCTTGGAAATAGAAGCTTCTCAAGGGAAGAGTATTTCCCATGTTTTGTGAGAAGAGCTTTACTTTGTGCTGCCAAACTCCACAGAAACACACAGGAGGTGTGACTGTGCCAGGGGTGGCTCAGGTTGGACATCAGCAGGAATTTCCTCATGGAAAGGGTGATCAGGCATTGGAACTGCCCAGGGAGGTTGGAGTGCCCATCACTGGGGGTGGCACTCAGAGCTCTGGGCTGGGGACAGGATGGGATCAGGCACAGCCTGAACTGGCTCCTGGAGGTTTTTCCCAAGCTGGGTGCTCCTGTGTCCCTGAGGTGGCCAGGCCAGGCTGGCAGAGGCCCTCACCCAGGGTGGCCAGCTGCTTGAAGTGCAGGCAGGCGTTGGGCTGGCCCAGCAGGTCCAGCCTGTGGTAGAGCAGTTTGCTGCTGGGAACAGTGTTGAGGTTCTTCAGCTGCTTCACGGGAATTTCTGGCTGGATCACCACCACACACAGGATGAAGGATGTGTCCTGCACCTGCAAAACACCAGCCAGTCACCAAACAGAACCACAACGTGGGGGATGAACAGAATGTCTGTGTCTTGGAGCCACTGAGTTCTACACAAACCACTTTGCCCCAGTTAACACGGAAAATAAAAATACTGTAACCTTTTTTCCTGAAAACCAAAAAATACTTTCATAACTGTTGCTCAGTTAGCAATAATTTCTAATTGTAACACTTTTTCATGGATGTTTTGTGTCATTAACAGAGGAGAGGCTGCAGGTTTCCAGTTTCTGGACACACACTGGTGTTACCTTTATGGAGAGTACAGACAAATTAACTCTCACATGCAAGATTTTATTATTTCCACTCTTAACTGTGTACTGCATGTGCCACATGTTTTACTGGTTTGGGTATTTTAAGGACTCTAAATTACACCAGACCAGCAAACCCTGGAGTGTCCCAGCTGCTCTGCAAAGGGAGTTTGGTATTAAATGCAGCATTACAATCTTAGCAAATCAACTCCAGACACCTTCCTGTGTGAATTTCTGTTAAACAATGACAGATTTAATCACTTCAAACTGCTCAGCTTAATCCTTTAACTTGGATTTAACTTAATACTGTGAAATGATCCACAAGTACCTTCTTGAATTTGTTGGCACAAAGCAAACAATTCTTGCTGACATCAGTGATTTCACATGAATTATGTTTAACCTCAGATTCCATTTTAACCCCTGGGTTGAGATTAGTGATCAGATGTTCCCAGACTGAAGGAAAGACAGCAGCAGAGCCATGAATTCCCTCTGTGCCATCCCACACTTGCTGTCCTCACCATTTTCCAGGCATAGCTGACATTGTAGGCTTCTTTCCCAATCTCCCTCAGCTTGTTGACGTGCCAGGACAGCGAGGAGTTCACAGGAACTGTGATGATCTGGCTGCCCAAGGGAATGCTGCAGTGGCAGATAAAACATCCAGCAGTTTATTAAACACTGAGCAAAATCGTTAGGACTTCAGCAAAATCCTTCTATTGTGTGTTTATATAATTATCATAAGAATTGAAAGAATTAACTGTTATTTGTGCTTGGTGAAGGAAAGCGTGTGTGTGCTGCAAATGCACTTTTGTACCCTCACATTCTGAGCTTAAAAATTCTCAGAATAGGCAAAGGATAAAGAAAAACCCACACCAAATAGTGAGAAATCTTCCTGACAGGGAAGAGAGAGATGAGAAGGAATATTCCCCAGATCAGCTGGGAAACACTACATAACAAATGACAACTGAAAAAAGCCGGGGAGGAAAAATCAAACCAGAATTATTAATGGGGGAAAAAAAATCCATCCAAGTATCCAGATATTGTAAGAAAAGGAATTTTACCCTATATACTCTTAAATTCCTCTAGAAGTACTCCCAGTGCTGCTCATTTGGGAGCTGCATCCTTTCCTCACCTGAGGATGTTCTGGCGCACCAGCTCGAATTTGGGAATGTTCTCGTAGTGGATGATGTCTGTGTGGAGAGGAGGCTCAGACAGCAGGTAGGGCCTGGTCAGGGAGGGGTGCATCAGAGTGTATCCTAAAAAACAAACACACAGCCCCAAACGTGGAATGCAGAACAAAACTGAGCCTAGAACACATATTTTATGGGGAAAAAAGAATATGCAGTGATTACACAGAATTTTGGCAAAGATGGCAATGACCAAACAATCTCGTCATCAAAGGGGTTGCAAATGAAAACCAGCTTGAAAAATTCAGCAATAAAATAAGCTGGAGCAGAGGAAAAGAGCTGGGCACGCACATTAACACCAGCTTTCCCTCTTTCCCAGAAAACCCTGCATGTCACAGGTGTAGGAAATCCCCACAGCAAGAGTTTCCAAATCAGAACTCCAGGAGAGAAGTTTCAAGTCATGAATCCACCTAAAATCTCCAGCAACGTTCAGGCAAAAGTAACCAACAACATGCAATTAAACTTTTAATAAATATTATCATTCATTACTCAGAAATGTGAGAATTCAGAACTGGTGGTTCACGAGCTCAGTGGGACTAGAGGAGATATTATCCGAGCATAATTAAATAATAATTTATAGGATATATTTAGGATAATAAACTAGAGGAGATGATCTGAGTCAAAATTACCTTTATTATCAATGAGGAAGGTGTAGGATCCCAAGGAGTCCTGGTAATAGGTGACATCTTCCAAGATATAGGCAAGGTTGACATCTACTCCAACAATTCCCAGCAGGAGGTTCCCGAAGTAACAGGGTTTACTGACAGTCATTATCAGGCCTTGGAGGGAGAGAAACACCACAAAACCATCAGGAATATCATCTGCTTCATTATTTTGAGAGGCAGCAGAGCATTTTGAGATGTTACACAATTAAATTTTGTATCTGTTCCATGCTGGAATATGGCCAGGGAGGCTCGGCAGGGTTTCTGTTGTGTCTGGCTGTTGTCAGCCTCTCTCCCTAATTAATCTGTGCTCCTAATAGTGACCCGAAGTATATTCACCAATTTATTAGAACACACACCACAGTTGATGTTTGAGGGGTTGTCAGTCTCCAAGTAGATTCCTTATAGATATAAAATAAATTTGTGTGAAAAGCCAACAGAGTATTTTCTTCCTTTAATGGAATTTAAGAATAAATTCCTTTAAATAGGATATTTATTCCTCTATGCTATTCCTAATGGATAATTCCTACAAATAGGATGGAAGAGAAAGGAAATTACTTTGTCCTTGTAAAGCAACAGCTGGGATGAGCTGTTTCTCACCTAATGCATAATCAGAATATTAAATTTCTGCCTAACTAAATTCCAGTATGGCCACTGTGCTGGGAATCATATCCATAATTACCCAACAGTTTGGGATTGACCTCATCCCTGAGGTGAGAACTCTGCAACACCTTCTTACTCCTATTTTCTGAGCTTGGAAACTCAGCAGCTCTTCCCTCACCCCTCACAATATAAAATTCCTCTGCATGTACAAGCCTTTAAGCACACTCTGAAATCCATGTAAGACAAACCCATCTATTGCACCATTCCCGATCCTTTGTTGCTCCCATTTTCCATTGGAGAGAGCAAGAACAGAGTTCAATCACTGAGGGAGGGAATGCAGGAAGGAGCAAAAGCTTAGACTCAGATTTCCTCAGGAACAGCCTTAAATTCAGTTTGGGTCTCAGAAGTGTCCAGGAGTGCTGAAGCCAAAGAAGGGAGGGTGGCCAGCTTGGGACAATTAACAATAATTAACAATCTCTCCTTGTGCCATTTAAAGCTGCTTTTATCCTGCTCTTACACAGGGATGACATGGATGCCATTCCAACCTATTTCCCTCCAGTACCAAGAATTTCTCTCCACAGATTAAATGACAGATGTTGTATGTCCTCATACATAGGAACAAATTTCACCAAAAGAATCCAAACTAAATCTGTCGACTCCATGTCTTGTTAGTACTTTTTCACAGATGAAAATGTTACAGACAAAAAGGCCTGGAAACACACCTAGGACCAAAATCTTGTAGGATTGTGGAAGATGTTTTACAGTGGCTTCTGTGAGCCAGAGAGAAGTTTGAGAAGAGGATCCATGCTCACCCCTGAAAGAATTTCCTACCAAGGTTGTTGACACAGAAACCAAGACAGAAAGAAGGATAAATAAGAGAAACCTGCAGCTGCCTGTTCCAATGAGCTCTTTGTCTCTCATGACCAGTGAGGAAAGTGTAAACTGATGAGTTTTGTAAGAATGTATAAAAAGCATGCATGCTAGAATAAAAACAGCTTGAAGCCTTCTGAAAACAGAGTGTATTTGTATTGTCTCCATCTCAACTAGAACACAGGATTACACTGTATCTGGGGACATGAAAGCAAGGAGAACCTGACCTCTGATGGTTTTACACCCGAAGCCAAGGCCGGCACTCACCATCCCCCATCTCATCCGAGAAGGGCAGGCTGAACACGGCCTCATCAATCATCCTGTTGGGCAGGTTGGTGTAGAACCTGCCCACGGTGGTCTCCAGGTTGCTGAGCTGGTTGAGGACCATCATGCTGCCCTTGGTGACGGGCAGGGCGCTGCGGTCGGGCACGCCGTACTTGGCCGAGTTCTGCTCAGCCAGGTCCCGCAGGAAGGCCAGCTCCTTCAGCCCTGTCACCCCCTCTGCCACGCAGCAGGGGCACAAAACACAAGCAAACAGGTCAAACAGGCTTCATTTCCACCCAGGCTCCTGCACCCTGCTCCAAAGGAATGATCCATACTCTGCATCGCAGCACTGAAAATTCTGTATTCTTATTTAAGTGCTTAAAGATTGGCCTTGAGGAAAATTAATTACTAATGCCAAATTTAAAGAGATTGCCCCTCTCCTAGTGTTGCACAGTGCAAAAGATTTGCCATGCTGTTCACATCCCCCCTTTAAACAAAGCCCTTGGAGCAAAGAGCTGTGTGCCCCATAAATCCACAGGACAGCTCTTTGTTCTCCACTGGGGCTCGCCCACAGGCAGCACCAGGAGTGAATCCTCAGCCCTGGAAGATAACAGCCTTTGTTCTCCAGCTGAATCATTCCAGTTTCACACTTCACTCAAGTCCCAGGCTCAACTGCACACAAACCAAAGCCTTTTGCACACCCCAGTCTCAAATGAGTATTTAAATTTACAACCAAATCATACATTGGGTTAGGCATTCATTTCCTTGGCTATTTTCAGTGATACAACAAACTGCCTTTGTGCTGAAAATGCTTTTTTGGAAGATGGGTGGGTGATCTTCATGTTTAACTTCACTCTCAGGTTGGTTCCTAGGTTACCAAAGCATTTCGGACTTGGTTTGATCTCCCACTCACCCTCCCTGGCTGATGAAGTCACACTTAGTCCCAGTTTGCTGCCCTTGGAAGCCCCCAGGAAGATTTGCAGTTGCAATAGTTACCAAATTTAAGTCAGTCTGGACAATTCAGGCCACAGTATTTACATCCCTGCAGCTGCACTGGGATACACAAGGACAGAGTGGCACAGCTATAAACACCAAAGTAACAACATCTGGATGCAGCTTCTGGATGAAATGTGCCAAAATCCATGAACAAACTGCTCCCAGTAAGGCCTGGAACTACCCTGGAATGAGCTTAATAAACGAGCTGTGCTGTGCCAGGAAAGGAAATTTTATGGCCTGGAAATCACAAGCATCTCTCACCATTCATGAGGGCATAAGTGAGGATCATCACTGAGTTATTGAGGAAGCTGTTTTCTTCGTTGATGACACGCAGAGTGGTTTTTTTATCCTCTTCTGAGGAATCTTTTGATGTGATCCCAGCCGAGAGATAAATGATGACCATGTCAGTATCTGAAACACAATCACAGACACAGCACAAAGTGCATCAGGTTTTTAACTCCTGTGCTGAGAGCCCTGAAATCTGCTCACAGCAGCTTCTCCCAGGGATCCACAGCACCTCCAGGGGATGAACACACTGCAGCCACATGGATTCCAGCCTTTGCTGTTGAAGTTTCACTCTTGGCTCTCACCAAACCTGTGTTTGGTTTGGTGCCTGTTGGCCACCCAGGAGCACTGGAGCTTGCTCTCCTGAGCAAACCCCACAGGCACCTTCTGGCTTTGGAGTCGTGGAATGGTCTGGGATGGAAGGGACCTTAAACTCCATCCAGTCCCACCTTCCACCATCCCAGGTTGCTCCAAGCCCTGTTCAGCCTGGTCTTGGACACTTCCAGGGATCCAGGGGCAGCCACAGCTGCCAGGGCCTCCCCACCCTCACAGGGAACAATTCCTTCCCAAAATCCCATCTAACCCTTCCTCTGGCAGTGGGAGCCATTCCCTGTGTCCTGTCCCTCCATCCCTTATCCCCAGTCCCTCTCCACTCTCCTGGAGTCCCTTTAGACACTAAGGTCTCCCTGGATCCTTCTCACCTCCAGGCAGGAGCACACAGATCCAGCACCTGGAGCAACTGCTCCAATTCCACAGAAAAGGCTCCACAAGGTCAAAACCTACACTTTTCATCTCCTGCCCCTCTGTTCTCCTTCCACCCTGCAATCCTAAGGCCTGGAGCTGCACAGGATACCTTCCATGGAGCAGGGCAGAGCAGAAAGCTTGGGAATTCTGTGGATTCTGTGGAATGTGATCTGGCCCCTCACACTTTCCCTGGAACACGTTTTTCAGGCTGAGGATGTTCCTGGCCAAAGTCCTGCCCCAAAGCCTTTGAACACAACAATTCACAGCCCTGTGCTGACTCCCCAGCCTGTTCCATCACATTTATCTCAGCATTGAGAGTGGTTTGTGTTTACAGTGAACACACAGATTGGGATCATCCATAGGAA
This sequence comes from Peucedramus taeniatus, assembly GCA_013400575.1. Lineage (NCBI taxonomy): Eukaryota > Metazoa > Chordata > Aves > Passeriformes > Fringillidae > Peucedramus > Peucedramus taeniatus. The sequence continues at coordinate 112,813 of WBNO01007551.1, read as the reverse complement.
ATCCATGCACTGGGCTGATGTGGTCACATCCCAACTTTCTAGTTTCACCTGGATTTTTGGTGGATTTGCTGTACTGGTTTATTAAATAGGTATCAATGCTTTGACTTGCATATTTTGTCCTCATAGCTTGACCAGAATTTCAGCCAGAACCAGATTTTGACACAAACAGGAGGTGCTGTTAATTTGGGGGAATTTCTACCTTAGTTTTTTGTAAGGGCTAGAAGTAGGAAAAAAGCAAAGCCAGGTATTAAAGCAGCTTTGGGTGGAGTTTAAGGAAAATTGTTGCTGTGTTTCCTAGGCTACAGCAGAGCTACTCTATCTGCAGCCAGGCACGGTGCTGCAGCCTCAATGGAGTAACAAGAGCCAGTCCTAAATCTGCATGAGGGACCAGAGCAAGCAGCTTTTGGAGCATTCTGTCCCCCTTTGGGATGAGGATCTGTTGAGCAGGACTGCAGGAGGGACTGAAGCAGAAAACCCAGATGTGTTTAACAGCACAGTTCTCCCATCTCACACCAGCAGCTCCCTTCTGGCTTTGCCAGTGTGATTTTGGGATTGAGGCTGTATCTCAACAGCTTCCCTGACACACCCACACATTGTTCTCTGAGAACAGGATGTTAGAAAATTAACAGTGAAATGAAGGATTTTTTTTTTAGCTGGGTTTGTTTTTGGTTTGTTTTTTTTTTTAAGATGAAAAGATTATTTACAAGAAAATGAGACATGTTTTATAAACATCCTCTTCTCAAACCTATTGTGTCTCACCCCAGGAATTCTGAAATTCATCATAAACATGTTAGATCTTCACAATCTTCCACATGTAGAGAAAACCTAAATCCAAAGCATTTGCATTTTAACTTTCAGTGCTTGTGCCCCAAAATAGTTGCTTGATATGAAACCTAGTGAAGCATGAATATGCCATAACTTCTAATCCTAATATAAAACAGTGCCAAACATAAAAACATGGAATCCTGGAACGGCTTGGGTTGGGAGGAACCTTAAAGCTCATCCCATCCCACCCCTGCCATGGGCAGGGACACCTCCCACTATCCCAGGTTGCTCCAAGCCCTGTCCAAGCTGGCCTTGGGCACTTTCAGGAATGGGGAATAAGCAGGAGGATGCTCCAAGACTCCTCAGCTGATGTTCTTGGAATAATTCCTGATGACAAATCCATCTTATCCCAGCCAGCTGCAGCAGCACTGCATTGCTTATCTGCATTTGTTGGAGTTGCTCCCCTGTCATCATTTTGCCAGAGGATGGTAAAATCCTGCCCTTCCCAACTTTATCCTTTGTCCAGTCACACAAAATCTCCCTGTGCCAATGGCCCAAAGCTCAGGAACTGGCTGAACCTTGGGTAGCAAAAGCACCATTCCACAAACCCAAGGAAAGTCACGTGGAATGGGAGGATATTTCCTCATTCTTTCCAATGCACTTCAATTCCTGGACTTTTCCTCTCTCTCTGGCTCTGCACAGCCTCTGAGTTGGTGCCCTTTGGGACCCTGAAGGCTCTGCTCTCACTGGAGCAGGCACAGGGCCAGGGTGTGGGGATTGTGTTACATAATCTGAGTATCCCGATGGAGATGGGCTGTTCCCTCCACCCTGCCCTGGCACTGCCAGTGTTACTCAAATCCAAGGAGCACTCAGAGCACAGGATTTGCCTTCCACGGCTTCCTGGCAAGCAAAATCTGCCACTCAATTTCACATCCATCTTATCCATGTTTTTCACCACATCCTCATTACAAAAAACACCCAGAAAAAACCCAATCTTGGGAAGGGGAAGGATAAAGCTCATAATGAGTAGAGTTCAGGGAGGTTATTCTGAGATGAAGGAAAAATTAGCCAGGACAGCTTTGTGTTCCACAAAATATCACCCATAATTGGTATTCTCAAATCCCCATTTCCCTGGGAAGCAAGGGCCACTTCCCCAGGATTCCAGCAAGGCACACCATCCATATGCAAATGTGCCAGCACTCATTAAATGAACCTGCAGAAGCTGCAATTTTCCTGGAAAGGCCCCCCGCCCCCCCATACAGACTGGGGAAATAACTCAGCTATTACACTAATCAACCCTGCATTCTCCTCTTTCAGTTCAAAAGAAAGGCAAGGCAGCAAGTGGCACAAATGAGAAGGGACTGGACACTTCCTCACGTGGACTGCAGCCCAAGGAAATGCTCCTTAAAACAAAAACAGGGGACGGAGCACGTTTTTGCTCATATTCAACACACTGCACTCCCTTGGCCCCTGCCAAAGTGAGAAGGTGAAATCACAAAACATTGGCAGGGCCCTGAAAGAACCAGGCTTGCACAAGAGGCTGGCTTACTTCCTTGGAGCCTGGTGCCGTTGTTGGTGTTGCGGAGGAGCTGGAAAGCCTTCTGGAAGCCCAGGGCGTGCTGCGTGGAGCTGTCGGACGCCTTGATGCTGCTGACAAAGGTGGACATCTTCCTCTTGGTCTCGCTGGTGGCAGGGGACAGGAAGGTCTTGTAGCACTGGTCCAGGGAGCACGTCCTCACCGCGTCCGCCACCGTCAGCACCGAGATCTGCCGGGAGAGATCCCATGGGGAAAAGATCCCATGGGGGAGAGATTCCATTGGGAAGGGAATCCATGGGGAAGAGATCCAATGGGGAAGAGATCCAATGGGGAAGAGATCCAATGGGGAAGAGGCTCCATGGGGAAGAGGCTCCATGGGGTCACCTCCCCTGGAGGTGGAGCAATGTGCTTAAACAGCTTAGGCCACATTGCGCTCCAGCCAAACAGTTTTTAGTTATTCTTATCACAACCCTCTGGGATTCTCAAGGTTGCTAAGACATAAATTGTGTTAAATTAAGAAAGAAGAGGCTGAGAAACAAAATGTCAAGACCACAAGAATTAGATAAGGAAGGCCTTGAAGCACTGGGCTGTAACCAATCACATATCCTGAAAAGTGCATGCAGGGCACGTGGACAAGAGAGAGGCACCAATCAAGAAATGTGTGCTTAGTGTGCAGTAGTGTTAGAATGTATAAATGTATAAGTGTACAGAGCTAATGTAAACATTATAAGGTAATACATTTATAGAGAATGTATGAATGTATAGAGCTTAATGTAAATAATAAAGAGGCTTCTGCTTAATGACACTGATTAGTTGTCCACGAGTCCTGTTGTCCTGCATGGAGAACACAACACACATCTTTACATCATCTTTACACACCCAGACACACAACACTGGGAGAAGCCAACAGAGAGGATTCAGTGGGTTTAAAACTGGATTGCTGGAAAAGAAATGCCTGAGGCGTAAATCAGTCAAATTTCAAAGGGATTATGTGGAGTTTAAGGAAAAGAGATTTGGGTCTTTGTTTCTCAGCAGAGTCAGCTTCACTCTGCTCCCTCACAATGGTCAATGCACTGCTCTGGGCAGAGCCTGAGTGAGCCAGGGAGAGCTGAGAGGGAATCAGCAGAAAGCATATTCAGGAAAGCCTGGAGAGCCCAGAGAGAAGTGGAGTGCACAGAGAAATTAAAAAAAAACAAACAAAAACAAATAAACAACCCCTCTAAGGACTGCTCCCAGCAAAGCTGTTTGTTGTTTTAACATTTCAGTCAAAGCAAGGCAACTCTGACATCAGCTTTTCCTGTAAATAAGTTAATGCAGGTGTTACCTCTATGCCTTAATGACATCTAACACACCAGACTCTTAATTGAGTGACAAACTTCATTAGGGAGCATGACTGAGGCACAGAATTAAGCAGTAATTAGCTACCTGTGTAACAGGTTCTATAACCACTGAGCTACTGACCAAGCAATAGGTGTCTTAAATGTATTCTCTGCATTAACACAAACCCTTCTGACACTTCAATTTAAGTGCTATTAATCCTGCTGAACTGTAAGATTACTTTACCATATTAAATCTCTCTAAAAGCACCAAGTTACAAGTGGTTTTCTCATGCTATTCATGAGAAGACTTAAGGCAAAGATTATCATCAGTTTTCTTCAATTTGATTTAACTGAAATTCTTCCTACTCACAAAAGAAAACCCAAGCAGAGAGACTGATCCAGGTCTCACCAGTAGAGTTACTACAAGTAAAGACCAAACTGGAGACTTTTTCAGAAGCACTTTATGAGTCCATGGTTGTCTTTACTGAAGAAAAATACAGTTTAAGTGACTTTCTCACTGTCAAATGAGTATCAGTGACAGAACAATAAATTAAACCCAGATTTCTCAGCCCTTTGCTGGTAATAATTATCTGTGAATCTTCCAAACACTAATAATGCTTCAGCTCACACCAGTACTGCAGGAGAATAAATAATTTCCACTTTCACAAGATATAAAGAGAGGTTCAGAGGTGAAATGAGATGCACAGAGCAGTCTGGGATGTGAGAATGAGTCATGTTTGGAGCATGGTTCTTTCTCCTGTTGACCACCACTGAAATATCTGCTGAGATGGAGGAGCCTTTAAAGAGTGCTCAGGTACATGATTTTGCCTTAGATCAGTGGGATTTCACTTCTTCCCCAGCCTGCAGATCCCCAAATGTTTCCCCTCCAGCAGAACGGTTCCAAGAGTGAGCTCAAGGCTCTGTCACCCCTTGGAGGCAGCTCCCAAATCCACAGGAGTCCACGGGCTGAAAACACCACTTTGGGTGAGAACTGAAAATCAGGGAAAGCTGCTCCTTGCCTGGAGGAACCTCACCTTGTCGTGCTCATCTATGGAGCTGAGGATCACCTGGGCAGCATCCTTGGCAATCTGCAGCTGTGTCTCTGTGACAGAGGCCCCGTGGTCCACGATGACCACGATGTGCTTGGACTGAGGGCGAACGGTGGAGACGTAGACGGGCCTGAGGAGGGACAAAACCCAAACCACCATCATCATCATCATCATCATCATCATCATCATCATCATCAGGCACCCTGTCATCCTCACTGCAATCTCACAATGGAAACAGGCAGGAATCAGAACACCCAAACAAACAGCCAGGCAGAAGCAATGAATTATTAGTCTCAAGCTGCACCAAGGGAAATATAGGTTGGATATGAGGAGAAAGTTTTTCCCAGAAAGGGTGATAAAGTTCTGGAATGGCTGCCCAGGGAGGTGCTGGAGTCACCATCCCTGGGTGTGTTTAACAAAGCCTGGATGTGGCACTGGGTGCCAGGGTTTAGTTGAGGTGTTGGGGCTGGGTTGGACTTGATGATCTGGAAGGTCTCTTCCAGCCTGGTGATTCTGTGAATTATAACAGGATTTTTTTCCCTTATGAAGACTTGTACCAGGAAAGGCCAGCAGAGAATCTGAGCATGCAAAAATGCCCCTCACTTCCTGATTAACTTAACCAGGTTCTTCTCACTCTGTCACAGCAGGAGCTTTCAGGAATAAACCTGTTGCTTGCACAGCAGCAGCATTTGGGATCACTGCAGCAGTTCACAGCCAGGTTTGAATGAAGCAAGAAATGCCTCCTGGTAAATCCTGCCTGCTGGGAACCTCACCCACACGTGAACTGGGTGCAACAACAGGGATGTGCTGGGGCCCTGACAAGTAAAAACCTGTGCAGCTGCAGGGAGTTGATCAGCCCAGGGTGTCTGGGCTGTTGTAAGAAGGCTCCTGGCCAAGGCAGGGTGCCCTGGGATGACTCTCACCCGGGTCATGCTGCACAAGGCCTTGGATCTGCCCAGTTCTACATCCCAAAGTGAGCTAACACCAGTGGGGACTCTCAGTGCTGCCATGTGTCTGTGATAACACCAAAAACCTTGTTTTCAGATCCAGCTCAATATTGAGAGAAGTGTGAAAGAGTTCACAAGCTCTCACACCAAGGTTTCAACCTGGAATGAATTAGGAGGATCCTCAGCACGGAGGAAGGATTAAAATAAAATGACAAGTTTCTCTTTCCTCTTCAGTCCAGACACAAAACTAGTTACAGTCAAGTGAGAGTTCTGAGATCGAAATTTCATTCTATCAAAGGCAGACACAAAAATCTTACTAAAAGGAAAGGAAATGCAGAAGATTTGACACAAAGCACTGCAGTAAACAACTGGCACAAATCAGTTCTTAACTGTAAAACAGCCTGCAGCTCTACCCTGGATTAATACCTGCAACTCAAACAGGGCCTTTGATCTTCAAAGCACTGAAGCATTAACTAATTAATTCATCCAAACTACCCTCTGAAGTAAATATTAGCAAAAAGAGACCCATTATTTAGCCACAGAGGAACTATGACCCAGACTAAGTGATTTGGATAAAACCACTGATGGTTTTAGTGTCTTGGTTCTGAGCAGGACTGGGGCACTCCCAGCTCTCATCTCTTCAGACCTCACCTTTCCAAGGCCCCAGAAAACTCAGTCAGGCTCAGAACTTTGTGCTTTGATGACACACTGAAGATACCATCAGTAAACTTTTGATTGCTCAACCCTGACAGAAAACACCTCCTTAGTGTCCCCAAAAGGTTCCTGGATGTGCTGCAGCTTCCCCTGCACAGACTAATTAACTTGTACAATTAATTAATGTGTGACCAGAGATATTAAAGCCACTGCACCTTCCCACCCTTGAGCCTCCATCAATCCCATGGTACTGATGGAAAAAAGCAGGGAAAAATACTGGACCACAAATTCTTAGCTTCATGTGTAGAGAACAGAAATCCCTGTGCAGGAAACCCTGCCACCAGCTGATGCTTTATTTTTACTGTTTTATTTTAGTAGGAGGAAATTTTCACTGCTGCTTCCGTACTATCCACAATGTGCCATCTGAACCTGGGGAAAAATGCTCCAACCTATGTGCCCTTCCCAGTCCCTCATCCTTCCCCTCCCTCCAAAGAGAGGCACCTGCCAAATCAGCAGAATGTCTGCTCACTGCTTTATTAACAGGGGTCAAGCATGAGTCAAATATAAGTCAGCTTCTGCCTTCAGGCTGACCTACAACTTCCAAGTCACTGCTGTTTACAGCTGATTTAATTTGGGAGAGGTGAGGAACCTGTTTGGAATTTTAGTTCAGTTCCTTAGAAGTGAAAAGTGCTGCTTTAAAAACCAGCCCTAAAAAAACCCAAGGGACTCCATTAGAAGTTACTCATGAATGTTGGCAGCTTGGTAGAGGACAACAGTGAGTGAAATCAGGGCCTGGAGAATCCAATGTGAATCTTTTCCCAGGAAATGGGAAGGAGGAAAATCCTACCTGCTGCGGTGTTCGTAGCTGCCTTTGCACCGGAACTTGTGGGCTGGGAACACGGTGAAAATCCCTTCTTCTGAGCTGAAATATTGCCACTTGATCCCTGGGTTAGACTTCAGGTTATCAGCAAGGACTGCAGGGTGGAAAGGGAGAATGAAGCAGAGTTAGAAAGGCAGCCCAGACTTGGAGGGTTTGTTCCTCAGGGCCTGGTGGAGTCTGGAGAAGAACAAACACAGCCCAACATGAAACACAAACTGCTCTGCTTAGGCTGGGTAAAACACACTGGTGAAACTTCAGTGATCTGCAAACAGCTCAAGGCTTTTGGAAACTCAACACTGGATTGGACAGATTTTGTTTAATATGTGATGACAGTTCCTGAATCTCTGAAGTACACCCAGGTCCTGGAAGGCAAGGCCAGAGTGAGGAAGGAAGAGATTAAGGCAATTATATATAATATATATACACCCTACATCTCCATGTAATAATAAATACCTTGTCAACATCCTTTCCAGAAAGGAAAAAGCCTTCATGTTAAAAAATCCTGTTCTTTTTGGTGGAATAAGTCCAAAATATTCAACAGGTTTGGTGCTCACAGCTTCGTAACCGACCTGCTGCCAGGGAAGGGAACAGATCCCATGGGCACTGGGAAAGGAGCAGATCCCATGGGCACTGGGAAAGGAGCAGATCCCATGGGCAATGGGAACAGATCCCATGGGCAATGGGATGAGCAGATCCCATGGGCAATGGGAAGGGAACAGATCCCATGGGCCATGGGAATTTTGCCTCATGGGAATGTCCCACAGACCTTGTCTGCTCTCCCTACAGCCTGGAGAGACTCAGGATTGATGTTCATCCATGGAATCACCAACTTTGCCACACCACTGACCTCAGGCAGCTCTAAGTCCTTTAAAACAAAAGGGAAATGCTCCCAGGAGAGAGGGAATGGGAAATCATCAGCATGGGAGGCACAAACCCCCTCAGCACCACAGCAGGATCATTTCCCACTCAGGGCTGAACATCCTCTCTGCTTGCAGCAGACTGAAAATAAAATCTGGATATTTTAAATCTTTACTTTTTACCGAGCAAATAAAGTGGATCACACCAGCTTAAAATGCATGAAAAAAAAGAAAATATTTCTTTGCCATTTCTCCTTTCATGTTCTTTGATTGCAGAACTCAAAGAACTGGCAGAGGGGGGGCTCTGATTTCCAGTGCTTCACCTTTTGCTCAGCATTTCCCTCCAGCATTCCCTCAGGACTGGCACTGAAATAGGCCATTTTCATCTCCTTCATTATCAAATCTGCCAATATTTGGGTTGGAAAGGACTGCAGGGCACATTCAAGCCTTAGCCAGACACTCTACACCCAAATACCCACACTGAGGACAGTCTGAGCTCCACATCCTCCACACTTTAGCACTTACTCAAGTTTCCCAGACTGGCTGTGGCTGGATGTTCTCTCCACATCCAGCTCAGTGTAATTACCCTGCAAAAACCACTGTCCTGGGCTTTCCCCACTCCTCTTTGCCACAGTATTTGACACTTCCCTCAGTGCCTACAAATCCCACTGGGATGCTGGGCTGGGACTGCTGAGCTCTGTGCAGCTTCTCATGAGAACAATTCCCTGCCTTGATGGACCAGAGATTCCTCATTCCACTCCAAAATCAATTTTTCAATCTGAACTGCTGCTTCCTCCTGCAGGCAGAGAGGCCATGAGACTATAAAACATTTTAATCCTTCTTTTTATGCCCAGCCATCAGGATTTCATCGTTCTGGGGATGAAGTTGTTTTGTATAAAGAGGCTGAATTTCTGGTGTTGAAGTTTTGTTTTGAGTTACAAAACTTGAAAAATGTAATTTCAAAGTTGACATGTGAACACTCAGTTAAAGCCTGGATGAAATAACTTGTCTCATTTTACCAACAACATCACAATAAAGGAGTTTATAATTTAAAGGCTTTGGCTTTTTTTAATCCTTGCTATATTAAAGATAAACTTCTCATTCCTGCAAGGCCACGAGCTGTATTTATTTCCCCAGGAGAGTATGTGGATTTAAAAGTGTTCATTTTCCCCATAAAACAATTGGTTTTGAAACTCAAGCTCTGCTGTTCTCCCTTTTCACACAGTTGTGCTCATGTTTCCTCCAGCGAGTGTTAGCTCAGTAACACCCTCCCCAGGGACCACCAATTTTATCCTAACTCTGCTTTTCCCCCTTTTTTTCTTTTTCCTATGACCACAGCAAACAATCTCCCTGCAGATAAGCCACAGCTGAAAAATCCAGACTTTTTCTCTTTAAACACATTCTTATTTTCCATCCACCCAAGCTGCAAGAATGCCCTGCAGATATTTCCTCAGTTCTTGCTCCTTGCCATGACACACAGTAGATGATTTTTTTTAACCTAAATCTCACTTACCCCAAACTTTCCAGGCCCTCAGTGCCTGTAGTTTATTCCCACCTCCTCCTCCCAGGAAAACCAGCCCCTGGACAGGTTATTCCATCCAAATAAAAAGGTGATCCCTTAATTCTGGACACAGACTGGGAATAAAAGTGGCCAGCTGCCCATGAGGTGGCATTGCCAGGTCACTCCAAAACCTCTGTCCCCTGCACTTCCCCTGCAGCAAGATCTGAGCCCACATCCTGCTGCAGACTGGAAAAGTTGGGAAGTATTAACATGACAGCATTTGAAATGATCGTTCTCTCTAATTATAAATATCTCACAAGGCAAAAAGGACTTTTAGGAAGAAAGCCCTGTGTGATAGAGTTTATAAAACTTCAAAGGGAATGCGATATGATAACACTTAGCACTTCTAGATACCACTTTACATCTTCAAAGCACAGCCAAATCATTAACTAATTAATCTTCAAAGAACAGCACAAACAGTCAGGGGAAAAAAAAAGGAACTACTGAACATAATTGCTCGTTATAAAAGGGTTTCTTACAGCCCTCCTCTTTAGCATTACATTTGCTGAGCTGCCGACCCCGGATCTCATCCCACAAAAACCAGGAAAGTTTAATTTCCAGTTCTCCTCTGACAATCCCTCCATGAAGAACCCTCATGGTGAAGAAACAGCACAAAGAAATGTGTTTATTGCTCAAGTGAAGACATCCTCTGACTCTCCAGACAGATCTGATCCCGGATTTTCCCAGTCAGACCCAATTCCAGCTCCTGTGTTGTCACCAGGAATAAAAGCTCTGCAGCTCAGGCACAATTAACATTCTGCTGGTGGCATGAGCCAGGACAGAGCCCTGCTCAATCCTCAGGACTCTGAAGGGAAAAGAAGTAAAAAACCCTTTCATTTTTAGGAATGGGAGCAGATTCCTCCATTCAAAGGATTTGGAAGGAGGGGTATTAACTCTTCTGCTCAAATAACTCCCAGCCATTTTAACTCATCCAAAAATCAGCTTAAAATACAGCAATTTAAGGAATATTCCACATTCTGGACACGATGATCCTGTCCAACTCCAGATATTTTATGGTTCTAAGGTTTTAAGTGATCAACATCTTGAATAAAACAGAGAAAATTTACTGGGCAATTTGGTGCCATCTCTGCATATTTCTGGGGAGGAGCACTCTGCCAGAGCTGCCTGACTTGGAACAGACATTTCAGCACTTTGAAGGATGAGAAGGAGAAAGATTTACTGGTTCCCTGTTTATTCAAAAGGCAAAAAACCTCCAAAGGAATCTGATAACATAATGCACTGGCTCTGGGGAAGATTTAATAAATAAAGGACTATTCAGAGTGGTGAGGACAGATCTCTTCATCTAACTGCCCAAAGCCTGTGTCTCCATCTGGAGAATAAAGACTTTCTCCTTATCTATTTTGTAGTAATGGCTAAAAGTAATCCAGATGCAAAACTCCAACCAAGATAAAACAAAATCTTTTCAAGACACTAAAAAACATTTTAAAAGCCACCTAATATCAAGAAAAAACAGTGGTAAAAGTGATATTTTTTAAAAGCTGAGAAGAGACACGTCTATTTCTTTCTCCCTCCCTCAAGATTAATGTTTATTTTAACAAAAAAAAATTCCAGTAATAATGGAAAAAACAGATCTGAAAGTTTCATGAGCTCCATCACCCTTCTTAACACCTTGCTCAGGGTGGAATTTGGGGTTGCTGTCCCCGAGGGCTCTCCCAGGCTCTGTTCCTGTGGCTTTGTGGTGCAAATTCCATTCCCTTCCAACACCTCCAACTTCAGCACTCCAATCCCACTTTTTACTCTGGGCCAAGATTAACATTTCCAGAGCTGAGCTCGAGGTCGGGCAGAGCAGAGCTGAAATTTATGTTTTGCCAGGAGCTTTTTATAGGCAGGATTATTTAAACTGCAGAACTCATGTGGGAAAAGGAGGGATACTCATGGGAATTTTGCCTTTTATGATCAGAATGAAATGAAAAACTCATTCAGGAAGACAACGATGAGAACACCCAATGTACCCACAGTTTTTAAAGCATAAAAATAAGTGAAGTAGAGGTAGAGCCTAAACCCAAAGTGCAACAGATATTCCTCCCCAGCTCTGCATGAGGACACTTATGAGAGAAAAAGGAAAATTATGGGATATGGGGAATTCTTTTGTATTTGATCCCTGTCTTCTTTCAGAGGTGGTTTTATAGTTTAATGTGAGTATTGATCTATTTAATGAGAATTGGCTCCTGTGCACACCAAGGGCTCTGCCCTGAGGGTACCCTCAAAGGTAAGTGGCCCCACAGAAAATTAAAATTAAGAGTTTTAAGACATAGATACACTAATTAATACTTTTAAACCCCATTTAGAAGGTGACAGCACCTCCCCAGCTGGGGGGATGCCAGGGCACCGAGAGCACTCCATCCCTCTAACCAAAACTGCTTCCCACTCCATTCTATCCCAAAGTAATTCCTGTCCCAGCCCATGAATTCCTTTGGGCACACACGGATTTTCTGGCACAGGTCACAGCCCATGGCTACTCTACCCAGTGCTACAGACACCACCAACACACCACCCTCAGCACACACACCCCAAACACTTCCCACACCATCTATCCCAGAGCCCCAGTGCTCCTGCAGTCCCACCTTGCTCCAGTGCCCAGCCCTGTGGAAGGGGCTGCCAGCTGCTCTGTGAGCCAGGCACAGCTGGAGAAGAGGGTGATCAGAGACCCATTTAGTCCTGAAAGGAATTCTGTCAAGGTCATCAACATGGAAACCAAGAAGAAGAGGGGGGCTGCAGCTGGACCTTGGCTGAGGCAGTGGTGGAGACCACTCTGTGCCAATGAGCACTGTGTGGATTTGTTGTGGCCAATGAACAAGTATAAACCTTCTGAAAAGGTGGAAAAGGTAGAAAAGGTAGAAAAGACAGCATGCTGCTAAAATAAACAGAGAGAAACTTCCTGAAAGGCATGGTGCTCTTCTGTGTCTCAACAGCGACACAGCCCCACCCCAGCAGTGCCCTGCTGACCCTCCTGAGTGTCCCCAAGGGTCACTCACAGCCCAGTGCTGGGTTGGGGTGGGGGGAGTGGCTGAGATGAGCAGCAGGCATGGGAAGGTGGAACTGTCATCAGTCACAGCTGTGGCCAGGTTGGACAGGGTCTGGAGCACCCAGGGACAGTGGAAGTGTCCCTTGGAGCAGCCAGGGACAGTGGAAGGTGTCCCTGCCCTGGCAGGGTGGCACTGGATGGGCTTTGAGGTCCTTCCATCCCAACCCCACCTGTGATTGATCTCCCAGACTTGTTTCAAACACAAAAGGACCAAGGACATTCCTTGGACCTCACCCACACAAAACTTCTCTCTTCACTAGGTGTGCACCCAGCACCAACTTTTGTTCCTCAAATTAACCATTTCCATCCTGTTCCCTGTTTCCCTGCCTCAATCCACTCTTTCCATCCCATTTCTCTCTTACAGACATTTCCTCCCTAATCAAAAGCTCCCCCCAAGGCTGTTTCTGTAAAAGGAGAGCCAGAGGAAAATCTGCTGTCAATAAATCCCTGCTCCTACTCTCCCTCAATTCCCTCTCCTCTCCTGCTGCCCTTTCCTGCCAATGCCATGTTTTGAAGGTTCTCCTTTCATCAGGAATCTTTCAAGCCAGAGGCAAGGGAAGAGGAGGCACTTGAGCCTCACTGCTGAACCAGGACAGCAGGAACCTTGAACATCCACTCACTTTATCTCTCTGAGAATTCAAACCAGAAATTTAAAGTATGTTTACAAGAAACTGCAATTTATTTGCTTTTCATCACTCAAAAATAAGGAATATTTCTTGAATACTTTTCTAACCTCCAACTTCTGCAATAGAAAAAGATTTTTATTTAATTTAATTAAAAACCATGAAGTGATTCATTGTATGCTTTGCTCTTACAACAGTGACTCTAAACTTGCCTTCAAAAATTATTCTGATTAATTAACAACTGCATGCGATTTAAACATTATTTTAATGAGTTGTTTGGGTTTGTTTTTTTTAATAAAGAGATGAGTAAAACAAAGCCCAGCAAATCACAGTGAGTGAACAAAGAGTGCCTGACTTTAGGATGGAAAACACCACACAAATCATGGCTTGTCAGGAACTCAGCCTGGCCAGCACCTGCATCCAAGATGTGAGATAATCATGGATGGGATGGAAAAGAATCCATGGGGATTGCTCATTTTTATATTCCATTAGAAATCCAGAAAGCAAAGCTATAAGAAGAGAAGCAGTAAAGTAGTTTATAAAAATTTGGGGTTCTTTCCCCCTGTTTGTTGCAAGATGGTGAGGGTAGAATGGCAGGGCTGCCACTTCATCAGTTAATAAAATAAATCAGCATTTTATTCCAAAAGACCTCTGAACATGACAATAAAATAAATCCCAAGTCTGCAGTATTCCCCCAAAAGAATGAACAAACAACACCTCCCCAAAATGAAATCCACAGCCAAAGTCTATTAAAGTTCTCTAATTTACAACACTGAGCACCATAAAAAGTTGAAAAGTCAGATGGAGCAAAGTCTGACTAAACCCAACTGAAATCCCTCTATTAATCCACACTAATTAGGATGCAAAAAAAGAGAAGAAAACTTTGCTGCACCAGAGGCCCAAAAGCTGAATTTTTCAGGGCTAAATCGTGTGTATTTTGGTCCTAAGCATATTTCTAAGCCCTTAAACGTGTCGAGAAAATGCCCTGACAAGACAAAGAAAGGAAATATTTTAAGATGCCCTCATATTTGGTCGTTTTTGCATATCACTGCAAAGGCAGCCTCACATGGGCTGAACTCAGCTAAGAAGATCAGAGAAACTTCCCTGCATGGCCCCTGCAGCAGCTGACACTGCTGATGCCAAAGCAGACAGGCCTAGGAAGGAGAAAACCTTGGAAAAAAAATAAGAAGGAAGAAATAAGAAGTGCAGAAACCACAACAAAATTATCCACGGTAGGCTGGAATAAAATCTTCATGACATTTTTATAAAGTACTTAGACTAAGGGCATTACTTTAGGTATCAGCTTTCAATCATGAAATCTCAAATTAAGAGCAGTGTGACACTTGCAAGGAGAAATAAAAGCTTGTTGCTATGGCAATCAATGCAAATTCTCTGTGCCAAGGAAATGTTCGAGTCTAATGGGAAAAAAACCCCTACAACAGAAGGAAAAAAACCCCAAAGTAGAACTGTGCTGCTCACCAGAATTTAAGTCACGTCCAGGATTGAAGGCTCTGCTGTTGACAGTGGTCGAGAGTCGATCGCAGCTGATGGTTCTGGAAACGTTGGTGTTGAAATTCCCATCAAATCTGGAAGAACAACAGCAAGACCAGCAATCAAACATTATTTATTGAACCTACATTTACCATGGAAACACAGCTTTTTAATGTTTCAATGTAAATAATTATTTATAGTAACACAGAGTTGAAATTCCCATCAAATATGGAAAGACAACAGGACTAGCAATCAAACCTACATTTATAATGGAAACACAGCTTTTTAATGGTTCAGTGTAAATAACTATTAAGAGTAAGAGATTAGTGTTGAAATTCCAATCAAATCTGGAAAAACAAGAAAAATATGCATGAAAATATGATTATGGAATCAAATAAGGGTTGGAAGGGACCTTAAAACTCATCCCATTGCACCCCAACACCTTCCACTGTCCCAGGCTGCTCCCAGCCCTGTCCAACCTGGCCTTGGCCATTCCAGGGATCCAGGGGCAGCCACAGCTGCTGTGGGCACCCTGTGCCAGGGCCTCACCACCCACACAGAACAATTCCTTCCCAATTTCCCACCTAACCCTGCCCTTGTCCTGTCACTGCATGTCCTTGTCCCCAGTCCCTTTGATCTCCTGCGTTGTCCTCGCTCTCTCCGCAGCCAGGAAGAGGAACGGATGGACAGATGGACACCAAGGTCTCCTGGCTGTCCTCGTGGTCAGCCCTCAGCTGGAAGATCAGCCTGGGATGCTCTGACAGACCCAAAGCAGCCAAACCTGGAGCTGTGCACGGGCTCATCCCCTCTGCTGGAGCTCTCTGTTGACATTACTGGCAGCCTCCTCCCAGAGAACTTCCCAAGCCCTCTCTGTCGAGGAAAAGACATTTCCCAGGAATGCAGCTCTTGGATGGAGGCTGTGGCTTTTCTTATCACCCTCAAAATGTAACCACTTCAAAAAAATCCCAGCTCTTTCCAAGAGAGTGAAACTGCTGTTGATTTTTTGTTGGCTGAAGAATCTCCAGCCTGAGATTGATTGGTAACGGATGGGTTCCACAAAAATCGTGTTTATCTTGGGGCAAACCCAAAAAACTGCACATTAAACATCTCCATCCTAAAGAAATATTTCCGAGCAAGGCTAAAGAACAACCCCACAGTGAAAAATAATGACTTTTCAGGATGTAAACCAATTGTCCCAGAGCTCCCATCAAAATCTATTAGTGATGGCAACAGGATGCCTTGTTAGCAACCAACATTATTCATTTATCGCATTAAAATGCTTCAACACGCTCCAAAAATCATCCAAGGCCCCAGCTCTTCTCAGGAAGCCACTGTTAGCTACCCACCAGGAAGATGAATTTGTGGATGCCTAAATAATCTGCAGCAGAGCTGAAGAAGGAAACAAAAAAAATTCCTGCAGTCCAATCCCATCACTCCTTCTTACAGCAAAAAGGAAATACAGTTAATGGGGAAAAAAGTATAAATAAAAGATGAAGAATTGTTTTCAATCCCATAAATTAAAGACCAGACCTGCCAGCCTTGAGCAAGGGCTGCCCCAGACTGGGCTAGGTGGGATGCCTGCCTCAAATCTCTTTTCAGCTGCTGTTTGCCTTTAAATTGACTTTTTGCACCTTGCAATGGAGTGGTTTTGGTTCCATGGCTCAAGGACCTGGAGAAGGGAGCAGCTCCCATCACAGCTGAAAATCAGGCTCAGGAGCTGGCAGCACTGTGGCAAATCTACACTGCAATATTTGTCATCATTTTAATGCCACTGGAGAATTTTCCACGTGCTTCTAAGTTTCACTCAGAATGCATTATTAATGTATTTAAGCATCTTCCCCATTAAAGCCACAATTAAAATCAAAGCCCCAGCACTGCTAAGTGGCCTTTCCAATCAATATTTGTATTCTTAGCTGTAAATACTGGTTTTACCTTTCCTACCATGTTTATACCTCACACACTTTCCACTCAAGTTTCAAACCATACAGACCTTCCCATCACCCACTTTGGAAGAGGTTAAAACAGCAAAAATATTTGTATTTTAATATTTGAAGACAAGCATTGATCAGCACCTTTTCTCCACACACAGGAGACAATTTTTACCAGTGTCTCCTTAATTTTTTACTAGTGCCTCCCTTATTTTTAATCCATCTCCCTAAATTCTTACCTGTGTCTCCCCTTCTTACCAGTATCTCCCTTCATTTTTACCTCTCTTAATTCTTATCTGCCTGCTTCAATTTTTACCTCTCTCCTAAATCTTTACCAGCATCACCCTTAATTTTTACCAGTGCCTCCCTTAATTTTTACCAGTATCTCCCTAAATCTTTACTAGCATCTCCCTTAATTTTTCACCGTCTCCCTAAATTCTTACCTGTGTCTCTTTTAGTTTTTACCAGTCCCTCCCTTAATTTTTACCAGTGTCTTCCTAAATTCTTACATGTATCTCTCTTTAATTTTTACCACTATCTCCCTAAATCTTTACCAGCATCTCCCTTAATTTTTACCAGCATCTCCCTTAATTTTTACCAGTGCCTCCCTTAATTTTTACCAGCATCTCCCTAAATTCTCACCTGTCTCCCTTAGTTTAACACGAGTTTCCCTTAATTTTTACCTGTGCTCCCCTAAATCTTCACCAGCATCTCCCTTAATTTTCACCAGTATTTCCCTTAATTTTCATCAGCATCTCCCTTAATTTTCACCAGCATCTTCCTTGATTTTCACCAGCATCTCCCTTGATTTCCACCCAGGTCTCCCCTGATTTCCACCAGGGTCTCCCCTGATTTCCAGCAGGGTCTCCCACTTTTGCCAGCAGCACAACTACAAGGCAGATAAAAACCTCTTGAGATTTCACCCAAAATATTCCAGATGACAACACTTAGAAAACCCTCCAGAATCCTCATCAAAACCCCACACCAAAACCATCACTCTATAATTTTGGGGGGCGGTTTTTTAACAGATTTAAACCCAATAAAAGACATTGGCTTGGAGATTCACTTCCAAAACAGCTTCCTCCAGCCCATCCCCCTTCTCCCTCTCTTCCTCCTGGATTCCCTTTAATGAAGAAGGGATGGAAGCTGCATCCCGAGGGAGCAAACAGAGCCGCCACTCCCACTTTGATCTGGTCCCCACGGAGCTCCTCGCTCCCTGCCTGCCTCCCCAGATCCTCCCCTGATTGACGTTGGCTCTGATGTGCAAAACTGCTTTGAACTTCACACATGAAATTCCCATCAGGCCGCGCTCATTTTTATTCTCCTTCAACAGGATTTACGAGCGGGAGACGGGCGAGCGGAGGAGATAAAATGAATTTGCAGGGGCTTTGAATCTGACATCAAAACGGAGCTCGAGTGAGCTCCAATTGGATTTTGCTCGGCCTGAATTTACAGTGTAAATCAACTTCTTTTGTGTGTTTGGAGTTTAGGGAAAAACGAGGGAGATGTGGATAAAAATGGCACTTGAGCAGCTGCTCAGGGCTTCATATTGTTTTAATACTCATTTTTTCCTTTTCTCTCCGTTCATACTAATTCAAGCTGACATTAATATGCAAATGAAATTACATAAGTTCACTCAAAATTCAGCGTTTCCTTTGAAATTCCCAACTAGGCCTTGTTTGCTTGATTGCAAGGCAAGACTTTAACTCATACTTTACATAAATACTTAAATATAGGGCTCCTACTGCATCTAAACAGAATGCTGGAAAACAATATTTTTATGAATAACTTCAACCAAAAAAACCCACAAAAACAAAACCAAAACCTACTGATGGTTCAGTTACACAATTTCTTCTGGCAAGGTACCAAAGTTGCTCCCATTATTTCAAGTATTCTTGAAAAATCCAAGTATAGCTGCTCTCAGCTGTAAAGAGAATGTACTATTGGAGGGAGGATTCAACCCAGGAACACAAACTATTCCCAACCTTACTTTTTCATGAGGAATTTCTATTCCAAACTCTATTTTTTCATGAGGAATTTGGTCACATTAGAAGTAAAAGCAAGAGCCCAGGAGAGAAATTTCCTAAATACCTGCTGCACTTTATGGACAAAAACCAGGACTGTGCAGAGTCCCTGCATCTCCTAGAAACCCCTGGGTTTTACTGCAGCCTGGAACTCTGTCAGAGCAGCAAACACATCTTAAATTTCATTTATTGGGGCCCCCCCAGTCCTCCTCTGGAAGTGGAGCTCTTCAGGTACTGCAAACCCAAGGAACTGAACGGGATTCCCGTTATCTCCCACTTAACTGCTCCAGAGAGGAAAGATAAACACAGAAAGAGCTGTGATAAAATTGAACTGCAATAGCAAATATTTAACCATCTGTTTTAAAAAAAAAAGCAAAAACCAGACCACTTCTGAAGGCAGTATCACAGTCAGGGAGTAAATGATTTTCAAATAGAGGTTTGTAAACTCCCTTACTCAAACAGCTCCATTCATGTTTGCAATGCACCACTGCCAAGTAGGGTGTTTTACCAACAAATATTTCTCCATTCCAGCTCCTTCCACACATTTGGATAAATGCATTCCCCAAGCTCTTATCAGCATAGTTAAATAAAGAGCAAAAACAGATTTCTTTGCCTTGCAAGGCAGCCAGAGTGGGAGCACTAATAAAGCAGATGGATTTTGGAGACCTGGGGCAGCTTCCCATGAAAACCCAGCAGTGAAATCCATTCCTGGCCTCCAGGGTAGGAGGGGGAGGATTCCAGCAGCACACAGGATCCATGTCCAACGAGGAGGAGCAGTGAGGGACACTCCTGGAGCTGCCACTCTCTCCCTGCTCACACCCCACAGAAACTGCACTTCCCTTCTCTTCCCGAGCCGAGGGCATGAAATGCTGGAGCACATCAGAGTGATGGATTTTAAAACTGGATCAGATTAATTCAGGGAAGACTTTTTGTCTCCCTTTAAAAGCATCACCTGTTTTTTGTTGGAAAAGCTGTAGGAACAGATGCTTTTCCTCACAAATGCATCTGTATTTTATTTTTTTTCCTGGAAGGTGATGCTACTGCAGCCACTGCTAAGTTAGAAACCACTGGCAGGTGCTCCATGGCCCCTAACACAACCAACTTCCCTGGCAAAATGGAAATACAAAAAGCCACTTCTGGAAGTCTCCCACAAGACAGCATCAATCACAACTTCTCCAGAAAAAGACATTTTGTGTAGTAGACAAATACTCAAATTTTGTGGTAGAGGACAAATACTCAAATATTACCCACATACTCAACTTATTCTTAGAGTGGAAGGAGTTTGATTTCCTTTCATCTGCAAATATTCAATATCAACCATCTGTTTATCTGCCTGCTGCCATCCAGGCCAGCAACATCTCTATGAATAAAGTTATTCCAGTCATCACTGACAAGCCAGACCATGCAGACCTGCAAAGGTAGAGCCCCCTAAAGCTTCCAAACCTGCTTCCCAAAACTCCTTTCTTAAACCCCTACTTCTCACATTTGACACTCATCCCAGAAGTCCTCACTGCAGGTACTCAGGACTTTTGATAAATAAATTCTGCTTATTCTTTCCCTCCCTTCTTGCTGCTCCAGCAGCCCTTTCCAGATCCAAGATTCCCTCAATACCTGCTGAGGCCTTTCAGGCACGAAAACCAGGAGACTCCAACTTGTGCACAAAGGCATTTATCCTCTTCAGGAGAAAGACACCTCAATTAAAACACTGCCTGGTAAATCACCACCCAATTCCATGATAGGGAATGCCTGGAGCCAGCATGAAATCCATTCCTCATGGCTTACTCAGCAGCCTGTGTTGGTGAGGGACACAAAGGTTGTTTTCCAGCAGGAATTTCTTCCAGGATTAGAAGATGCACCTCACTTGACATCCATTTTCCTTATCTCCCATCAGTTTGCTAAGAGCCCAGAGCACTTTATCCAGATTAGCTCTGTCTGCTTGGAGCAGCCTCTTGGCCAGTGCCTGGGAAAAGGAGCTGGTCCCTGGTGCCCAGGTCTGACCCCAGGGACACAAACACAGCCTGGATGGCTGGGCAGGCACCAATTCCCACACCAGCCACGTGGGAAGAGCTTGGAAAGCTCTGCCCCCTGCTCTGCCCCTGTGCCATTCCCAGAGCTTGGGTAGGTAGAGCTGAAAATGCCAACAGAGATATTTGGAGAAAGGATCAGCAAAAACCAAAGGGGGATGTGGGGATTTTTCAATGAATTAGAGATGGGACCTCTGAGCTGCTTTAAATGCTGTGATTTATTTTTGTTCTTCTACATAGGAAGGGTGAGTTGGGCTCACATCTTCACTGCACGGCTCAGAAGGTCACAAGACCTTTTATAGGATTTATTCACCAATAAAACACTGCCAACAAGGACATTTATGCTTTTCACCCAAGTCTTAAATTTTTGTTTTATGGACTTATGCTACAGTGTGAGCTTTCTTGGCCAATCATGTTATGACACACAAACCTACAGCACTGCATTCTAAACTCTTTGCTTATTTCTGTAATTAGTTTTATTTTTTCTATATCTTAAACTCTAAAACTCTAAACTTTCCTCTACTTAGCTTACCGTGTCTCTGCTTTAAACCATGAATCCACATTCTCAGTTTGGGAGCCTTTCCCAAGGTCCCAGATCAAATCCTGGGTTTAATTCTAAGCTTTGGCTCACAAAGGCCCAAAGTTCTGAGAGTTCCCTGCATTTTGGGTTCCAACAGGGGAACACAAGTCCCTGCCTTGCTCACCCCTCCTCAGCAGTCCCTGCTCAAGGATTTAGGCCTGGGATTATTTCCCTGTGCCCAAGCACATTTAGAGGCTTTGGTAAAGCAGCTGAGTGTAATTTTATCAGGAAATGTTTGTTGAATTAAGGCCTTGCCAAAACCACTCAATAGCCACCAACTGTGCTGCCTCATCCAGCTGGGTTTGCATATTCCAATTTATTTCTTTTCACCACTTTCCAAACCAAGGTAGTTCCATTGCACAACCCTGCCTTGGAGGGGGCACAAACACACAACTGCTGGTCTTATACCAGTGAAACCAGAATATTTGGGGTACAAAACAGCAACCAAAAGCACAGTCAGGCTGGGAATTTTAATCCAGACTGGAAATACATGGAAATTCACCCATTTGGGCTCTTCCCTGCAAGAGCCAACACCATGTAATGGCAATAAAATGAATATTGCTATCCCTGTCATATCTCACTACTCATTAAACAACCAATTTAAATGCCAGGTTCATTTTCCAGCCCAGTTTGTACTGTTTTCTATCATTTATTCATAGTCACCAGGTGTGGAAATCTCACAGTTTATCTCAAGCAACATGACAAACCAATGCTTGGATTTTCAGGAGAAATGCAAGCAAACTCATGGATCATTTTGTTAATGGTAACAACAAATACAAACTGAAGTCAGCAATCCATTAAAAAAAAAAAGAATCATAACAATTTAAAAATCCTTTCCCTACAGAACAGTTCATCCATCCCAAGCTAATTTTCCCCAAACCAATCCAAACTTGCAGCATTCCCAACTTAATAAGTTGGACAATAAGAGACTGAACACCATGGGACAAACAGCCTTAAACACTGTAAGAAAAGCTTTCAAACCTACTTAAAAATATCTAAAAATACACTGAAGATAATGCACTTCTGACACTGTTCTTGCCCCAAACATTTGCTCAAATGAAGAGGCCACATGAGGAAACAGCCAGAAAAAGAACACACAGAGTTCAGGAGCTGTAACACAAACATTTCACAACCCTCCAGAACGAAAACCACAGCCCTGAGGACTCAGACATGGCCAAGGCACAATCTGAGGCAAAGGATCTCATGGAAAAAGTGAATTTCACAAACAAATCTGGTTCTCTTTCCACGTGACCTCTTCTGCAGCAGCAGTTGATAAATACCTTAAACAAAAATTGTAATTATTGTTGCTTTAACACCAACAATAAACATTTCAAACACCAAGGATAAGCTGTTACCAGCAGTAGCACATCCAATTTAACTTTCTGCAAGTGCAGGCCCAGTTAGTCCATGAATTAAACATGGAAGAATTCAAAATATGATCACAATATCCAGGGGAATCAGCTTCTTTCCTGATATTTACCCAAAATGGGGAATCTCCCAGAAAGGTGATGCCACAGGGAAAGAAAATGAAAGGAAGAGCAGCAGATGGGAAAGGCAGAAAGGGGAGAAAAACTGAAATGATGGCAGAAGCACTTAGACACATCAGGCAATGAACAAAGCATGGAGCTAAAACTTAGAAGTTTCAAACAGAAAATATATTTTTACATTATTTTTTGTTTTGCAGATGATTTCCTACTTGGTCCAATGGTCAGATAAGCCTCAACCAGGTCTTGCCAAGGTCCAGAACATCCTGCAGCTGATAAACTGGTCTGAGAACTATTTAATTATTGATCCAAGCAATTAAATAATGAGAATCACATTGCAGAGCCTGAATGAGGAGCTGTGCAAACAGCAAATTCACAATTCACCCCTCTGCTTTGCCAGCTGTTTGTGTTTTAAACCTTTCTGGGAAGGGTTCTTATGCAAGTTCACCGCAGGTAAAGAAATTTCTAAAGGACTTCCAAGCTACATAATTTTGGAGGACAAAGTGAAAATGAATTCACTAAAGTTTCCAGACTAAAAGCAAACTTCTCTTTTTAATGAAAAATGAGGCCACACTGACAAGGGGGTGATAAATCCCATTTCTCCTTCCCCTCAGCCCTTGCTTGGAAGGTGTTCCTGGTGATTCCTGCCTGGATTTTATGATCAGAGGGCAGAAAGGTTTTCATCCTCAAAGAATTCCTGGCCCTTTTGTCCACAGTACCAACAGCCTGGATGTGGCAGCGTTTTCCACAGGCACCTTGTCCAGCAGGAACTGCACAGACTCCAAACCTGTGCCCTTGGAGTCACCTGATGACCCAAATTACCTTCCTCCCTCTCAAATGTTTTTAAATCAGACTGAGATATAAACAGTAAAAATCAGTCTGTAATCAAGGTTTGCATAAATAGAAAGTTACTCTTGTTCTTTTCAAGCCCACATGGAAGTAAATGTTTAAAATGTTCAGCATTTCAAGAAAACTACTCCTTTTTAATTAAAAAAGTCAGGGCTTCTATCACACATTTTATGGTTAGAAAACCCAAAGAAATTTCTGCAAATATGCAGCACAACAGAAATGACTAAAAACAACCAACTGCCTGGATTTAGCCTACTCAAAACTCCTGTAGTTAAAACCAAACCAAACTGAACATGAACAATTGCAGTTTCCAAGCAATGGTCTCGATTCCACAAAACCCCTGCTATCAAACAGCAGCATGTCAACCTGATTAAACTGGAGCACAGTGCTGTAAGCATGTGATGGACTGACCAACTCGTGATTGTGGCTACTTCAAAGGACAGGAAAAGGTCCCATGACCAGGTTGAGGAGAGTAATTCAGGGCAAGCAGTGCCTCAGTGCAGAAATGGTGTTTTGGATCTAGACAGACTCTTTTTGTACAGAACACTATGAACAAACTTTCTTCCTTTTATTGCTTCCAGCTGATTCCCAGCTCTTGTTTAAAGCCCATCATAAAACACTGGTGTGGGAGAAATGTAGAAGATGAGGACAAGATAAGAGGCACCTTTGGAGTTTTGCCTTCTCCGTTTTTACCCAAACTAGCAGAAAACTTAGGCTATTTTGCAAAGAAACCCTCATTTTCTTCACAGATTAAAAGACAGCATGAGGAATTGCAGAGTTTCATACTCACTCCATCATGGATGGGGGGATGGTGCAGCAGTCCTGGATGGCAGTCAGGGGTGAGGTGAGGTGAGCAGTGTATGAGGCTTCCACGACCTGCTTGTTCCGATTCACAACGTCCAGGTAACGGTTGAATTTCTCACGGATTTTTTTTGCCAACTGAAAAAAACATAAGGAAGTTTAAAATCAAGCCAGTTTCTCTGTATTACCCCATTCCTTAACGAGCAATTGAAATTTGTGTTAGAGATAATTGTTTTCTGATTTGCTCGTTGTGTTTTTATTTTTGTGGGTTAAGCAAGAAGTCAAGTAATTAATATTGGCTGCAGCAAGGAGACTATATAAGAAAATAAAATATATTTACCATCCAGCAATGGGTGCTTCAACAGAGTTTTGCATGTGTGAAAAGTGTGATTTCCATTACACAAACTTCCCTTTCACTAAGAACTGACAGCTGGATGTGACACTGAGGTGCTTGCTCCAAGGCCTGACAGGGATTTGATGGAGAATAAACCAGGCCACAAGTCAATTTATTCAAGTTCTATACATGGACACTTCAGGAAAGCCCAAATAATGGTGTTAGAGATGCCACCACTGTACAGGACTGCTCCAGGAACAACGGGCCAACAGCAAATCTCCCAACCCCAGGATCCAAGGAACTCAAATAACCCCAAATTCTGCCATGAATATTCCTCTGTTCCTCAGCAGCCTCTTCTTCAGGTGGATCTGTGCAGAAGTATTTCACCACTTCTTTCATGGGCATTTGGGCAAAATAACCATCCCAGCTCTTGCTTTTGAGCTGTATTCCCTGCTGCTTTCCTGGGAGGCTGAGCAATGCCTGGGTGGTTTCCTCATGGATCCAAAGCTCACTGTGCCTACTCACAAGCCACAGCTTCAACCAGAAACTGAAAAATCTCTAATTGATGTTATACCACAGCAGCAAGAAAATAATGACAAAAGTCTTGCACCAGTGGAATTCCTCCTGAAGCCATTTGTTGTCAAAGGGACTCCTAATAAATCAGGACAAGGTTTAGAGGGGACGCTGTGATTTGTAAGAGCCAATTTTGCTCCTTTCAGAAAGTGAAAACAAACAGGTTGTGGTCCCTCCCATGCAATTCTCAGACCATTAAAAAAAATTGGGTGGCTCACTTTGGAAATAGCAAATTGGGTACTTCAGACCTTCTTTTTAAATGCTTCTGAAAAAAATTCAAATAAAAGTAAAATGAATTATTTTTTGCTGGCAAATACTTGCAAGCTGGTGTGATCTGAGGGCTGATGGTGCCTGTGACCCCTCTGCCCTCTCCATGCCAGGCAGATTCCAGGCACTGGGAAGGGCTGAGCCTGCTGGGACACATCCCAGGCTGTTGGAGTGACTGTGCTGTCACAGAAGAGCTCATCTGTGTCCCTTCATTAGGCCCTTCACACCCAGCCTAACTAATGACTGCCAGGGAAAATGGGAAAGGAAAAATCTCTGCCTGCTCCTGGAGAAAACGTGATATTAAACACAGTTACCAGGAGGCATCAGGTTTTACAAGGAACATTTACTGAGACTTTCACTCCTGGTCTTTCATCAAAGGCAGGAATTGATGAAGTGGATCAGTTTTTTTTTTTTCTGCTCTGCATATTCTGCATCCCTTTCACACCAACCAATTATATATTTAATAATCAGCCAGACACATCCCAAATGAAAGAATCATCTCTTAAGCAACAGACAGAGGTGTTGAATAATCAGAAATACTGTTTTGCATTTCTGCAAACTTCTCCAGAGCTAAATGAGCCCCTCAATCCACAGCACTCCTCTCTCCTGCTCCCTGCACACCCCAAACCCTACAGGGATGATTTAACAGCGCCGCTGCTTTTGTGTGCTGGCAAACAGCCCCGGATTCTCCAGATCCCCTGCACTAACAAATGTCTCTCCTACCTCTCACCAACAGGCCCTTTTGTCATGATTTACTTGGTTCTGAGAGGCAGGAGGCCTCACTGATAGCAGCCCTGCCCTGCCTCCCTGTTCCAGGGAATGCTGCAGCTCCCTGACAGGTCTCCAAGGAGCACAGCTTTAATAGGACCCCGCTCAAATGACTGCAGAATTACACCTAATTAGTTCTGTGGAATGATTTATTGCCAAGGCACCAGAGGACTGCTAATGGGCTCCTCCGTGTTAGACATCCAGCACTATTAAATTGTTCCCAGTTGTTAGGATAACAAGCTGTTGGGGAGATCTTTTTCTGGTTTCTAGTAAACTTTCTTTTTGTCCGGCTGTACCCCTTAAATGTGTTCTTTAGAAGTGGATTCTCCTGGAACTGTTTAAAACCCACCATTAAACACTGGTGTGGGAGAAATGTAGATGAGGACAAGGTAAGAGGCACCTTTGGAGTTTTGCCTTCTCCGTTTTTACCCAAACTAGCAGAAAACTTAGGCTATTTTGCAAAGAAACCCTCATTTTCTTCACAGATTAAAAGACAGCATGAGGAATTGCAGAGTTTCATACTCACTCCATCATGGATGGGGGGATGGTGCAGCAGTCATACAGCACAAATTGCTTCTGTTCTCAAATAAACACAAGCCAAATTTCCTAAATCAAAGTGGGTACAAAATTCTCCTCTCAGGCTGGGCAAACGAAATGCCAAGGTAAACCAGAAACTTGAATCTGAGATTTCTCTCTTGGTTTCCCTACCAGAAATCAGGAAGGGGGGAGAGAGCTGAAGTTTGCTGAGCATCATTAGCAGCCATAAAACCATCACAGGGCCCCAGAACAAAAGGCCTGTGGTTTGGAATCAGAGCTCTCTCTGATAAATGAATGCTGTTCAAGCCGAGGGTTCGGTGTTGATGAGTTTTCACCTTCTAGGTTGAACGATAAAAGCACCCCACAGCCTTTGAATTTCACCCTGCTGTGCCGAGTCTAAAGATCTGACAAATCTGTTTTTCAGAAGATCCTGTACTTCAGAAGCTGACAAAAAGCAAATGCTTTGTTCCCAAACTGCGTCTCCCATGGAAAAACCCCGGAATGGCTCAAAGTCACTCCGTTATTTGTCTGCAACGGGATCCAGCGCTTCGGTCGGGGCAGGGAGTCAAGTGCGTGTCAGCAGCGAGGGATCTGAAACCTCCCAGAGCTCCAGACACCATCCCCTGCCCACGGCTGGAAGATCTGACTTTGTCTAATCTAAAGAACTCTAAAAATATTGCCCTCTGATACCAAGACAATGCTCCCAACAATCCAAACCACTTCAAAACCAGCGAACTCAAAAGTCACCAAGGGCAAGACCATCCAAAAATAATCTTCTGTTGAAAATTTCTTCAAATGAATAAACTATGACGAGAAATTGCGGGTAGCACACCAAAGAGATACTAGAAACAAATGGTTCTAATTCATCAAATTGAGAAGTATCACCCAGATGAAGCCTAACAAAACAAACTTTTCTTCCATAGCTGGGCTTCACTTCCCTCCCAAACTTTATTCCCTCTGCAGGGGGATGCACTCAGCTGCTGGAGCCTGTCACAGTAAAAGCTGCAGGCTTAAATCACCTTCTCCTCTTTCTAAATAGAAACCTGAAGTTTTTATCCAGCACATACCCTGCTTTTTTTAACCTGCCTGGAGCTGGAGAGCTGCTGGATGCTGATGGATGCCAGACCCACAAAACCTCCAAAGTAGAGAAAGAGATAACAAATAATGAAAGGACAGAAGACTGAACTATGAAACCGTGGTTGTATAATTGTTGAAGCATTTTTAAGGCAAAATAGAAAACTGTGCCCCCAGTCAGGCACAGGAAAGGGGCAGGGGTGTCCCACACCTGGGTGGGTACTGAGTGTGACAGACATTTCCTGCTCCCACAGAAATGCTCCAACTCACCCATTTTAATTGAGACTGAAATATATCTGGATACCTTGAGATTGACACAAAATATTATTATCCCACACAAAGTGCTCTTTGCAAGGGGAAGCCTCCGTGGGCATTTTGCAGATTTCTGTGTTTTCCCCTTAATTTCAATAAACAAAGCAATGAGCAGTGAGTGCTCTGTGTGAACAATGCAGCCATTAGCCCTGTTTTCCCTGGATTTCCTCTGGCAGCTGACACACAGCCAAAGCCCTTGGGTTTGCAGACAGGTTGGACTATAACACCTGTTTCTATTACTGCAGCACCCCTGGGTAATGCACTTCAATTGTCACCATCTCCACTGACAAGCTTTCATCACAACATCACTGAGCTCCTCTAATTTTCCCAGAGACATTTCCCTCATTTGCATCGTTCCCTCGAGCTTTTTTTTAAAGCTTCTTCCCCCTCAAAGCTCCACAGCTCTGAAGTCTTCCCTTTGCAGGGAGCTCTGAGGGAAAGCAGAGCTCCAAGGTGAGGTTTTATTTCTGGCTGTAGCTTGAAAGTCAAGGTATTTTTCATGTTTCCAAGCCTGTACATAAAATATGCATCAGTGGGGTTGACAGGCAGGGATGCCAGGACGGACTCACAGCCAGGGATTTAACACTGTCAAGCTTGGAAAGGATTGCTTACACATGGAAGAGCTGAGTTAGAATTTTGATGTTTAAATTCCCTCTATAAACCAGAAAAATTTGGTTTATAGAGGGAAAAATCTCTCTCCAACAGCCACCAGGCATTCATCCTGCTGCTGTATCACAACTGTGCATCCATGGGTCCCTAATCTAGGAACTTTTAATGTTATTTATTTTTCATCTATGTGGCTCCTGAAGAAACCACTGGTTTTGTATCAACCCTGCAGAGCCACAGGTCAGCAGGGACGTGGCTTGAGGAAGGATCACAGAATCACTTCCAGCTTCATCCCACAGCTCTGTTTTAAGGGATTCTAACCATTCATGGAATCCTGGAATGGTCTGGGTTGGGAGGGACCTTAAGGATCATCCTGTTCCACCCCATCACAGGCAGGGACACCTCCCACTATCCAGGGTGCTCCAGCCTGGCCTTGGGCACTAACAGGGATCCAGGGGCAGCCACAGCTTCTGTGGCCTCCCCGCCCTCACACAGAAGAATTTCTCCCTAAGATCCCACCTAAACCTCCCCTTCCCTTCCACTTAAGTCCATTCTCCCTTGTGGAAAGCCCCTGTTCCTGCTCCTCAGGATGGCACTGAAAATATATTTCATTATTGCAACCAGGATGCAGGAAACCACTTTCCAATGTGCATTTTGTCACGGAAACCAGCACTCATTTGAGGTTTTCTACTGGCCAGTACCTTTGGCAAAGCTTCCCAAGACTTATTCCAAGGAAGATGTTAAACAGGATGCACAGCAAAACCTAGAGAGAGGTCGCAATTCATGAATCATTCTGGAAGTACATTAAACACACAATAATTGCCTTTTATTGTGAGGCTCACAATTCATTAATGTGTGTGAACACGCCACTTTTCACAGCCAGGGAACGTGCTGTGCTCCACAGCTAAATGTAATTTTTTCAGCACATTTCAGATCTATTTCCTCCCCAAAGACCTCTTTGCCCAGTCCAAAACTAACCAAACTAAAAATTCAACCCAACAGCAGCATGGTCTGAGCTTTCCAAGCCCTTTCTCCTCAAAGCTGGTAAATCTACTCCTGCTTGAGAGCATTCCCCCTCTCTCCTCTGTGGAGCCCAGATCCCTGCTCTCACATCACAGAAAGCAGATGTCTGGCAGGACACTGAACACACACTGACTTCCTTGAAATTAGCTAATGTAGCTTTTTTCCTCATAAAACTCCTTCTGTCCCACTTTATTTACATCACTAACTCACAGCACTGCATTCTCAGATCATATGAGAGTTCTCTGATACTGATTTAACTCACAAGGAAGGAATCCAAGTTAGTTTTGGCCATTGCCATCCCATTTCTAACAACCTATTCCAAGCAGAAAGAGTTTTATCTGTCAGGTACAACAGTAATTCTATACCTGCAGACCTTAAAAGTGTAACCAGTTCAATGGTGAGAGGTAAAACTGCTCGTTGTGTGGCATAAAGAAAGCCAAAGGTATAGAACACTCAGGCTTGAAGGCCAACAGCTGGAATCTTTCACTTTTTCAATAAACTGAGAGTCATTATTTACATGGTTTGGTATAAAAACCCACCACCCCCACAACAATTCAGTGCTCTGCCAAAAAAAAAAAATCCCAGCTGACATAAAACTGTCATTAATTGCCTTTGGATATCAGTTGCTATGAAAATGTTAATGAATGAGCAAAGCAGAAATGAGATTTCTCTGGCAGGGGATTTCATCTGCTTACATTTGTTTGCCTTTGCTCAAGATGATCCCATTCAATGTCCTACTCTTATAAAATTCAGGTTCTATTGCTGGGGATTCATTAGGGCTAAAAGATCTGGTTATTAATGAACCAGAAGTGCTCAATTATTCTTCCATTCACTTCACTGTAGATCTTTTAAGCACAGTAATTACACTTTAGCAGAGCCCCGTTTTCTCCCCTGACAGCTCCAAATCCATCACCCCACCTCCAGTGTTTGGACAGCTCTTTAAATCCACTTGGGATGAACACAGACATCTGCTCTGGGAAACAAGGACTGTCTTTTCCTCAGTGGAGAATCCGTAGTCAGGACTTCAAAGAAGTTTTAATCCAGTTTCTTGGTTTCCCAAAAACAGTTTTGCCTTTCAAAAGCCATCTGATACATCTGATCCAACCCACATGGCCCTTCTGTGGTGCACAGACCACCCAGAAACACTCCTGGAAATGCTGCCCTGCACAACACAGAGAGGGATGTTGGGATGGTTTGGGATTTAAATTGTTAAACTCAGGTGACAATTACATTCCCCCACCCCTCTGCTTGCAAGCACCCACCTGGGCATGCCTGCAGGGAAGGCAAGCTCTCCAAAAGGCTGGGAAGGGTCTGGAGCCTCAGGAGAGGGCTGAGGGAGCTGGGAAGGGGCTCAGCCTGGAGCAAAGGAGGCTCAGGGGGCCCTTGTGGCTCTGCACAGCTCCTGGCAGGAGGGGACAGCCGGGGGGGGTCGGGCTCTGCTCCAGGGAACAGGGACAGGGAACGGCCTCAAGTTACACCAGAGGATGTTCAGATTGGACATCAGGGAAAATTTCTTCACTGAAAGGGTTGTCCAGCCCTGGTACAGCTGCCCAGGAGTCCCCATTCCTGGAGGGATTTAAAAGCCCTGTGGATGTGGCACTTGGGGACATGAGGTGGCCGTGGCAGTGCTGGGAATGGTCTTAAAGGTCTTTTCCAACCTGAAAATCCCATCTGAATCAGCTCTGCTCTTTTTCCTCAGTAAAAAAATTAAAGACTGGATTTGTCACCATTTCCAGGAAGCACAACTTGGAGTGTTAATTATTTCTGTGTTCTAGGAGCAGTTTGATGCCACATGAACACGTCATGCACTCACCTGCCGTGGGAAACCACAGAGGAGCTACCTGCAGGGCTGAACTGCAGCTCCCCTTCCCCAGGGAAAGCCCCACTCCAAGGAGCTTCTGTTTGTCCTGAACACTAAAACTGGTTTGATAGGGGTCTAGGAAGGTCAGGTTACTCCTGAAGACTGAGCAAGTCCATGCTCAAACTGGGAAGAAAAGCTGGTTCTTTGTTCCATTTCTTCGACCTAAACCCATCACCTCTACCACAAACATAATTGGGACTTTAATTTCTGAAAGAATAAAACATTACCTATTTGATCTGCTTGAAAACTGATCCAAAATTAATTTTAAAACTCCGCACATGTATTAAAATGCATAGTGCCCATGTATTATCTCAATGTTAAACTGAAGAGTTAAATGTTGAAATGTGTTCCTGCAAAACCCCACAAGATTACAACTACACCTGTGATGCACCAGGCTGTAGCTGTCCCATATTTCCACAAAACACAATTATACAATCCTAATAATATCAATGGGTTTACTTTGAATTTGAAATTTAGAGAGACACTTGCAACATGAAAGCCTGACAATTAATGGGAGCTACTTCATGAGGGCCCTTTTATTTCCAAGGGACAGCTCCACGCAGAGCAGATGGAAAAGCTTGGCAAAATTCTCAAAAGCACCATCAGCACATGCAGCCCATCCCCATTTGTATCCTATTCCTGGCTGTGATCTGAGGTTAGAAAGGGGCCACAAATGCAGACAGAAAGAATTCCCTGAGCTGACTCTGCCCGTGGAGGTGAAGGGGTTTTGGACTCACCTGCTGAACTTCGCTTTCTCCATTCGATATTTTCTCTGTGTACACGAAGGAGTTGAATATCCTCTGCAAGAAAAAACAGAAAGGATGTGTGAGGGGCTTTTTGGTCATAAATGTCACAGGAAGCAGCTCCAAAGGGTGGATGGGTGAGGAAATGGGGTCAGAGAAGGACCTGGGGAGACTCCCAGTGCCAGGCTTCCCAAGGGGAATCACGTCTCCATGTGGGATCTGCATGCAGAGGCTGCCTTTGGAAGGCAAAGACATAACAGGTTTTTTTCTAAACATCATTTTTAGCACCAACATAATGTGCCAAAAATAGTTCCACATGCAAACTGTGACCCTTCTTTTGCTAAACATTTAACCCAATATAACTACTTTTAAAAGTACTTGTTTCCAACTAAAACATGAGAGGCTGGGAGCCAAATGTAAAACCAGTTTAATATGTGGAAAAGAGACAAGTGAGACCCACTTTGAACACAACCAGATCAACCTCATTAATAGCAAAAAATAAAAGATATATCAGAAGATAGAAATGAGAGCTGTGTCCTCCTGTGGGAAGCTCAGTTCCCGGGAGAACAGGTGACAGCCACGCTGCCATCCCTGTTTACAGACAGAGGAAAAAACACTCAGCACCTTGTTATGCTGTGCTTCCAGACTGAAAAATAAGACTGGAAAGATCTGGGGTTACACCAACAGCATTACTAAAAAGCTTGCCTGATCACCTAAGCTTCTCTTCCAAGATTTCTCACTTCCAAGGGCAGCTTCCCCTTGGGGCCATCCCCACTGGAAAATGGACAACATCCCTAAAATATTCCTTTGCTCCCTTAACAGCAGTCAGTGGTATCAATAGCTGTACTAGCAATAAATGGAGGTTATTTAGGCTGTTAAAACATTTCTTCAGGAGAGCTGGGGTTTCCAGAGGGGATGGATCCCACTTCTGTCAGTGCTGAGTCACACACAGGGCATCTGGCAAAGGACAAGGATTCCTAAACACCCTGGATTGCATTATCAGCACTAACAACTGCAATTACTAAAAAGTTTCTATTTCATCCAAATTCATCTCCCTGACAACTCTAGGAGTCCACAGCTCCAAGAGTTTTATTGATGCACGTTCAGCTGATTCCCTCCAGCACAGTTACAGGCAGCAAAACCAGCCTGGAAAATCCTTTGGTGTGCTCCCCATCATCACTTCCCCTTACCCCTCTCCCTCCTGAGGACTTGAGGAATTTCAAAAATGTGAACTCTTCATTCTGAAGAAGCATTTGGAAGGGCAGCAATAAATCTCCTTGGCTTACAAGGCTCAGAGAGCCAAGAAGGGGGGGCAGGGGAGGAAAAAAAAAAGGTTTCTACTCTTAAAAGCTGCCGGTACATCAAGACTTCATCGAGACCTTTGTTTAAAGTTCTGCCTGGGTACTTTAACTACAAACATGTTGGCTTTTTTCTTCCCTCCCTCATGAGATGAAAAGATAACTTAAACATCAGAAGGAAATACATTAAAGCACGTCATTTTGATGCAAAATGTTTTAAATGAATTGAATTTTTCTGTCCACGCAGCGTTTAGTGTGCAGACATCAAAAGGAACGAGGAGGAAATCAACTGTCAGCTCCTGAGAATGGAGCTTTCTGTCCCTAACACAAAGCTGACCCTTCTTCCACCCTTTTCACATGTAGCCCATTTATGAACTTGCAAAATAATGCCAGAGAACATCATCCATGGTTATGTAAGAGTCACAGTGCCAGCAGGAATTTATTTGGCTTGGTTTTTAACCTATTTTCCCTTGATTTTGAATTAACTGATTTCTTTAAAATGCTCTGGTATATTCTTTTGTTTTAATTAAAAGCACTGTGCATGGCTGAGGGGTGGGGGGGAAGCAGGAATTTCTCAGTCAAACTAAGCACAGATAATGAGTAAAACAACAGTAAAAACTGAGTAAGGATTGAGAATCCAACCCTGAGGCTACACATGAACTGCTCAGCCTCTGCCTGGGTCCAGTCCCTACTCCCTGGATATCTGCTCCCTACTCAAGAATTCCTGGGCACAATTCCACCCCAGGGGGAAAAACATCTTTAAGCTAATTTCATTGACTTAAAAGTGCCCTAACTTTAAGAAGAAAATAAGAGCTAAGTGTCAACCTCAAATGAAGCTGAGGGAACTTCACAGAGCACAGAGAAAGTCAGCCCCACACACAACCTCAGGAAAACAGTCTAAATATTTAGGAGAACTTGCCCTGCAGTTTACACAGCCCATTAGCATCTGTACTTTATTCTCCCCACCCCTCTTGTTTAATTGGCTCTGTGGAGCAGATGGCAGCAGGCTCAGCTCCCTCACAGAACAACCCCACACGTGTTTAATGAGATGCTTGCCCGGCGTTACTGCCACAGCCCATCACCACTCGCCCCCCAACGCCTTCCCAGGGAAGGCTGTGCTGGACCAGCACCTGGAGCAGCATCCAGCCTTTCTCTGGATCAGTATCCAGCCTTTCTCTGGATCAGCATCCAGCCTTTCCTCTGGATCAGCATCCAGCCCTTTCTCTGGATCAGTATCCAGCCCTCCCTCTGGATCAGCATCCAGCCCTCCCTCTGGAGCAGCATCCAGCCTTTCCTCTGGAGCAGCATCCAGCCTTTCCTCTGGGGCAGCATCCAGCCTTTCCTCTGGGGCAGCATCCAGCCTTTCTCTGGATCAGCATCCAGCCTTTCTCTTGATCAGTATCCAGCCTTTCCTCTGGAGCAGCATCCAGCCTTTCCTCAGTTCAGCATCCAGCCTTTCCCCTGGATCAGCATCCAGTCTTTCCCCAGTTCAGTATCCAGCCTCTCCCCTGGATCAGTATCCAGCCTTTCCCCAGTTCAGTATCCAGCCTTTCCCCTGGATCAGTATCCAGCCTTTCCCCAGTTCAGTATCCAGCCTTTCCCCAGTTCAGTATCCAGCCTTTCCCCAGTTCAGTACCCAGCCTTTCCCCAGTTCAGTATCCAGCCTTTCCCCAGTTCAGTACCCAGCCTTTCCCCAGTTCAGCATCCAGCCTTTCCCCAGTTCAGTATCCAGCCTTTCCTGTGTCTCAGCATCCATCCCTTGCCCTGGTTCAGCCTTTTCCCCTGAGCTGCTCCTCCCCCAGCCATGGAATATCTCCATCCCCACCATAGCTCCCAACATCCCAGCACACACATCCTCAAGCCCTCAAATGCCGCCTTATTTTATCTTCCTTCATTTGCCTTTGTATGCAGTAATTAACTGGGAAAAACCCCTTTATTTTTACATCCAGGTGGAACTATCCAGCGCTGTGACTGAAGCAATGTCTACTTTCCAATACTAAAAAAACCGTGTTGGAGAGTTTGATTTATCCTGACTCTTTCCACAACAGCAAGAAGACAAGTGGGAACAGCCTTAAGCTGAGGCAGGAGATTAAAGTTAGACACTAGAAAATTTTTATCACTGTTTTTGGGGTCAGGCATTGGGATAGGGAGGTGTGGAGTCCTCATTCCTGGAGGTGTTCTGGATCAGGGAGATGTGGTTTAATGGTTCCAGTAGGGGTGGGTCAACAGCTGCACTTGATGATGTTAAAATTTGTCTCTTCCAACCCTGATGATTCTCTAATTCTACCATTTCAAAGCTTATTATGATCTTCCTAAAGATTCTTTTGGGATTATTCAGACAGTGGAGAGCAACAGCACTTGCCTGGCTGTACCTGCAGCTCTCTGCTCAGGTTTAGGCTCAGTGCTGCTGCCAGGGGCTGAGCACAAAGCCCTGAACCATCCCTGGGGCCTCTGGCAACACCCAAACCCTGGGCACATCACTCCTGCTCCTAACCCTCCCCAGCCCTCCTGCTTGGCTACACAAACACAAGCCCAGACAGAGAAAATCCTGGTGCCTGCAGGGATCACCACCAGGGAGAGATCCATGACAGCTCCTCAGGAAAGCTGGGCAATGTGGCCCTGTGAGCCTGCAGGGGATGGTCTGAATGAAGCCCTGAGGAAGCTGAGGTTTGTTTTCCAAACACACATTCCCAAAGTATCCCTGAGCTCTTGAAGTACCTGGCTGGTCAAAGCACCTTCCTAGGGAATTCTTCTGTGGTACCTCCACACATGCTTTAATGACTCCAACTGCCAGGCTGTTAGCTTTGGACAACAGGACAAGCATTTGATAAGAGAGAAATCAGGAAGCAATGAGGAATTCAGGAGCAGGGGGCTGGGACAGGGAAGATTTGGGCCACCAGCATCTAATGCCTGGCACAGGTGGGGTCTGACAGTGATGGATGGGCCCAGCACCCAAACACATCTCAGGGAAGGATGGAGTCAGGTTTCCCACCAAGCCAGAGATAAGCTCGAGTTTAGCTTTGTGGTGTCCCAAAACATCCTTACTTAAGAGATTTTTATTTATCTGAAACTGAAGGCAACTCAGTTTTAAATCTGGGAGAAGACTCTAAACCAAGCACAGCATAAAAAGTAAAATGTTAACTGCCTTGTTCCCTCAGTTCCTCAGGATGGAAATGCACTGCAGTGAGAAAAACACTTCCAAAAGCCCCGGTCTGTCAGCACAGCATCAAAACAAACAGAAAAAGCCACCACCCCCAATCTCCAAGGCCCCCAACCAAACACAGGCACCAACTGCTCTGCAGAGCACTCAACCATTTGCACATCACTTTATCTGCCAGACAAGACACGAATCCATCTCTCTGACAACAAAAATAACATTTTTTGAGACAAAGAGAATGAGGGAAAACAAACACAGGATTAGTAAAATAGCCACTGAGCTGTAAATATATTGAAGCTGCTTCACCATCCATACAAGCCATTTAAAAAACAAACAAAAAAAACCCCAGACAAACCAACAAACCACCCATCTTTCTGCAGGTTATGGGCACGGACTGCTGTTAGCTGCCATATCTGGGTAAGGGCTCAATGACAAAAATCAATAATATTAAAGAAGTTATACAGAATAACAAAATGTAGGTGTGTAAAACACAGGCAGAATCAGCTCAGCAGGGCTGTGATACTTTGTAAACTTCAAGCAGCCCCTACCCAGGGTCTGGTTCCTACTTGAGAGGTTAATGTTTCAAAAAGTGGCGAGCCAACAAATATCCAACAAATCCTTTTCCTGGTGGAGCTCGCTCAGTGAGGCTGTTTTCAGGGAAACCTGTGGCTTCTCCCTGCAGTTTATTTTTGCAGTGTCTGAAGCCATCTCGTGTTCTATTTTGTTACCATTTTCTAAAACCAAGGAACATTAACTGGAGACTTCCCAGGAGATCAGGGACATGCTCCGTGTTCTCCTCCAGGAATTTCCAGTGAGACGTGGAAGAAGCTGAAGTGAACTGGAGGAACACACAGGGAAAGGCAAATCCAGAGGGATGGGAGCACTGAGGGCAGCAGCTACAGATCTGAAAGGAATATCCCAACACCACCCTACAAATGCCTTTCTCCTCCTGTGGGTTCGAAAAAAACCTCATGTTTTCAGAAGGGATTGAAGTAATTAATGCTCTTTCTCATGACATTATTTGTGGAGCAGCCACAGACACCTGAATCAGAGAGAAAAGTGATGCTGAGCTCAGCTCAGTCCCTGCCTTCAAAGGCTCTCGGAAATTAGAACTTTCCTAATTCATTTTTCTAATTAATGCCTCTGACTTTTCTAATCAATTGTTTTAATTAATCATGAGCAGTGTGATTTCCACTTCCAGCACATAGCTACCTTTCCTCTCAAACTGATATTATTGGAGTTTGATTGGGAAATCACTGAAATTTGAAGTTTTGCTGAACTAACCCTGATGAGCTTCAATGGGGCTGAAAACTGGACATCTAAAATGCACATTTTATATCCCTCCAAGGAAATGTTGCAGAAAGCAGAAGGTAAAGTAGAGCCTAACAAAGACAATCAGCACATGCTGGAAACTCCCTGTCTGGGAAAAGGATACTAAAAAGACTGAAAAATGTGGATTGATTAGCATGAGAACTGAGAAATCAATAACCAGCAGAGGACAGAATACTAATTAATAAAGAGAATTATGTAAGTGAGAACCAATGAACATTGCAGGCTCATAACACACCTTTTGGGTGCACACATTCCCCAGTATTTAAGGTTTTAAGTGGGAAAACATCATCTCCCTTCCCATTTTTTCTTTTCACGAAGAAAAAATGCTCATTGCTCACTGAGTCCCTATTTAAGACTCCAGCTCCCACCACCTTCCACCAGGAGCTCCTCACATTTCTGCAGCACTGGAAAATGCTCTGGGCAACACAGCAGAACTGGGGTTCAAGTTTGATCTTAATTTTGATGGCCAAAAGCATCTCATTTATATATTTTTATATAAATATATACAGTTAACATTAATATATCAGCTGGGGGGGAATCCTATGGGATCATTTCAGGCCTCAGAGGGGAGATGAGGAGTAGGAACAAAGGACCAAGGGAGAGCACAATTCCTAGGAATTTGTTTCCTTGGAAAACTCCAGGCATTTGCAAGGAGAGAAAACTCTGGAAAACTGAGCAAGTGCCAAAAAATGCAATCAGGAACCAGCAGGTTTTTTTGTCTTCTTTTTCAAGGGAGCAGAGAAGAGGAAGGGAAAAAGGGTGAGAGGGGAAAATACCCCAAGAAAATGAATTCCACATGTTCAAGAGATTATTCATTTAGCCCATGTAACTTGACTAAGGTTATTCTCCTGACAATGTGTATGGCAGAAAAAAAGAAAGTCATGCTACCCAAGCCTTAAAATACAAAGCAGATGGACTTCTCAATGGCATTGGATTTCTTTTCCCTACACTTATTCCTCATTCCAGCCTCTAGGATGCAAAACTTACAATATTTCTGTGGGGTTTTTTTCAGGTTGAGAACATTTTGATTCGTGAACTCTTTTCACCTTACTGCATTTTCTTTCTCCTTTTCCTTTTAAGAGAACCCAAAATTGAGCATTTAAAAGGAGCAAAATTGACCAGAGCCTTCATTCTATTGGGAGAACTCTGCGTTTCAGTTTTCTGGTTTGCTTTCAAACTCATGTCAAAATGACTAAAAATTGGGAAAAAATTAAGCAGCAGCCCAAGACTTGTAAGTAGTTGCAATCCTAGAGCCAGAAGGGTTTGACACCACTTTAGTGTAATTACTGTGCTTGTCCAATTTGCTCATGAATTCAGTGTACAGCAAGTCTGCAGAAAAAACCATGGATCAATTCATGAAACATTCCAGGCAGGATTGTGTAATTTTACAGTAAAGTCAGAAAAAAATCCCAAAGCACAAAGGGACAGACACAGCAAGAGAGGTGATTGTTCCCTCATCAGTTTTACATAATTAAGGGTTTTGCTTGGAGAAATGCTGCAGCACAGGAACTTTAAAAAAACAATACCCAAGCAGACAACCTTAAATCCAGGGATTTAAAGATCATAAATCACAGCACTGAACTTCTGTGCATGAAATGAATGGGCTGATGGCAACCTAATTACAGAAATGTTTGCTTTAAATGTCCAAGAGTATAATTTTTCAGGATCTCTCAGCAGGAAACCATCAGCATCCACAGGATAAATGTCCCAAAAGCCTTCCCTACAACCTCTCTGGAATGGGAGCTGTCTCCAGGTTGGAGAGACACCCACGTTTAAAGTTTTAACACAAACTGCAGTCCATGTGCAGGTTCTTGCACCAAAACACCCACACTTTTGTCAAGAGATAAATAAAGGATGGGAAGTAACCTGAAAAAGATTGGCAGGACACAATTACCTCCCTGTGAGGCAGTGTCTGCAATAAAAACTACAAGGTTGCTTTCATTTATAGTATTAGTTGTATTAATAAGTACAGAAGTTTTAAGGTCACCTGCTTAAATACCTCATCTGCATCATTTTTATATGATGATTTCTATATTATTTATATTTTCTATAATCCCCACCCTTCCTTTCCTGAGCACAAAGCATGGGGTGCAAATCTGTGCAATTTTTAACTCTTAGGTTGAATCTCTCACTTAAAATTTAAAAGAACTTTTAAAAAAATAACTCAAGAAGATAAAACACTTTGCAATAATTATATT
This sequence comes from Peucedramus taeniatus, assembly GCA_013400575.1. Lineage (NCBI taxonomy): Eukaryota > Metazoa > Chordata > Aves > Passeriformes > Fringillidae > Peucedramus > Peucedramus taeniatus. Next base: position 72,311 of record WBNO01007551.1, on the reverse strand, counting down.
AATCACTCCCTGGGTGTAAAGTTATTTTCAAATAAAAAATGACATTCCAAAGTGACTCCAGGAGAGGCGTCCTGGCCAAGCAGGGCCTGAGGTCCTCAGCAGGTCTGGTGCCACCTCAGCTGCTCTGCAGCTCCCTGGGGACACCAGGCCAGTCCAGGGCCAGTCCAGGGCTGTGACCCCACATTTCAAAGGGGGGTCAGCCACCAAACACTTCCAGAAGCAGAGGAGAGGCCATTTAAGCTGCACTCATCTGACCCCAGGATTTGAAATCCCCTGGGAGGCTCTGTGGGCTTCAGGAAACACCATTTTGCCACACTTCAGTGCTAATGAAAAGAGAATCACTCATCCACCAGCACTGGAAATGGGTATTTTCCCCTCTGCTCCCAAAACAGGGCTGGAATGAACTCAGACACTGAGCACAGTGTTGGATCTGACAGCTTGGTGTTCCATCAGCCAAATTCCACCTGGAACCACTGATGCCTTTTTGGGACTACCTAAGAACACAGGCAGACAAAATGAAGGGAATAAAAAGCAGTTCTATTTATTGAAGGGCCTTCAAGTCTGATCTCAATTTTGATGGCCAAAAGCATCTCAGTTAATATTTATATATCAGCTGTGGGAGGTAAAATCCCATGGGATTATTTCAGGCCTCAGAGGGGAGATGAGGAGTAGGCACAACATTGCAAAGGAGCAAAGTAGAGCACAATTCTTATAAATTTATTTCCTTGGAAAACTCAGGTACATTTAGGGCAGACAAAGCCCCCCCCAAGGGGTTACACCAAAAAAAATGGACCACAGGTTTTCACATTTTTATAAACTGGGTCCATTTGCATATTGGGGGTTGATCTCCCAATTACAGCTTCAGGTAATGAAGTCATTTACCCCAAGTTTGCTCCCCCCAAATCACTTTTGGTTACATTTCTGGGGGTCTGAGGCACTGAGGAGTCCCTGATTGCCAGGCCTGGAGAGGAATTGCTGTGCCTGCCCAAAATGGGGAAGCAGCAGCTCACACTGAGTAGGGAGTTTGGAGTTACACACTAAAGAACTGCAGAATCACAAATACGGAAAAATAGAAAAGCTCAAATCCTAAGGCATCACCACCAACACCCTAAGCACACTGACAGCACTGAAAACTGCATCCTGCAGCCCAAAAAACAACAGACAGGTGCAAAATAGTAAATAATTCCTGGGTAAATAAAGCAAATAAGGTAATCCCTGGAAGGAAGTGCTCAAGCACTTCTCCAAGAAGCTGAGCTGTCCCACAGCACCCAGAGGTTCCCACAGTCCCTGGGACTGCTCTTCCCTCATTTTTCCAGGGAGCTGTGGCCCAGCACAAAAAAAAATTCCCGTACCAAAACCTTGGGAATGCTTGCTGGGAGCTGCTGCTGAACTTCTCCCTTGTGTTGAACTCGTTATCTCGGGACACAGGAGGAGGCAGAGCAGCCCTCAGAAAACAAATGCAATCTCCTGGAAAGAGCACAGCCATTAGATGTTATCAGTGTGCAAAAAAAATTAAAGATTGAGACTAGAGGAAGCTCATGAATTGAATTCTTACAGCACTTCAAAGCAATTTGTGCATGAATGCCAGCATTTATTCTTCTAATTAAAAAAGTGAAAAAGCAAGTAAAATAGCAAGACATCATTTACATGAAAGAGGGGGGAGTAAAAAAAAAACAAAAAAACCAACCAACAACCAAAACTCAAACAAAACCTCCAGTGTTAATCAAGCACAGAGTGGATTCCAACCCAGAAAAGGGAGAGAAAGCTCCAGATTTAATGAGGGAAGGCGAGGATGAAGGAGAGGAGCAGAACTCGCCTCGGTGCAGCCATCCCACAGGAATTTCTACATCCAGCCTTCGGGAGCAAAAAATCTTCAGATGTTGTGCAAAGCAGGGATTTGATTTTATTCCTGCCCCCTCATTGTTTTCCAAACAAGCCAAGGGTGGGGGCTCCGGGGTCCTGGCTCTGGGTCCCAGGGGATGGGATGGTCCCACCACAGCAGGGATTGAGAGGGGTTTTTGAAATGTGGTTTATCCTAAATAATGATCCCAGCCTTCTAAAAATGAGCTGTGCTGAAATGATTATAAATATATTTACCTTTCAAACAGTAAGTAGCAATAAGTTACATTCAACTCCAACTTAAAAATCACTGTGTGCTCCTCTGAGGAGCTGTAATTAACAACCCTGAATGATTTCTGTGTCTGAAATTAGCCTCAAATTAGCAGCTGAAATTTGTAAGAACTGCCCCCAAAAAATCTCCATACAGGCATTTCACCTGTGCAAACACAACCCCTCAGGTCACTACACAGGATTTTTTCAGTTTCCACTCAAACATCTCCTCCTTAGCCAGGGGAGGAGCTTTTTGCAGGTATTTCAATGCCAGGGATGCTCCTTGGCTCCAGATTCCCACAAGTTCAAGCCATGTATCCTTGGAGCCACTGCAGGAGGAGAGTTCTACTGGGTTATCCCAGATTTCCCACTGGTTAGCCTCAGGTTTTCCAGGGAGAAATGCACTACCTGCAGCTTCAGCTCTGCTTGGAAGAACTGCCCATTTGGGGCTTTTTATGAGGTCAGTGTGATCAAAGAGAGAGGAAAACACGGGAGAGAAATCACAAAAATCACAATGCAAAAAGCTGCAGAGAAAAGAGGAAAAAGAAATCAGCTTTCAGGATGTTTAGAAACAGCCTGGGTTCTTTTGGAACATTGTTTCTTCCTCTGCTCCGAGTTGTTTTTACCTCCCTAATGCAAACACATCCAGGAAGAGACTGGGCTGAGAACTGCACAATCCCAGCTGTGGAGGATGGAATTAACATCTCAACTTGATATCAGATTCATGTTCTGCCACCTAAATCACAGCAGATCTTGCCACAAACCTGTAAGCACAGTCCTGGGACCCTGCCCATCCACACAGTCTTGTAATTTCTGGCCAACAGAGCACAACATCACGAGGACAGGGCAGCCAACAGAATGTGGGAGCAGCCTTCTACTGTAAAAAAGGGATTTAAACTGGAGGGAAGCAGCTTTTCAGAAAAAAAAAACAAGCCAGGAAGTTGACAGCGGTAGCATTAATTCCTTTCCTGATGTGATGTCATTGCCACTTGGGTTGTACCTATTAAAAAGATCAAAAAGGCCTCAAGTGCACACACATTGTTAAAATGCAAGCAGTGACAGAGGCAATCATTATTTTTCATTCCCTCCACAAATATTATCACAAGTTGCTTTTTCACAAAACATTTACAAACTACGAAGCTCCTGGTAAATGAACACAGACCAATTTCTCTTTCAAAACAGGAGAGAATGATTTGACCTCCTTTTTAATCTCCAGTCATGTTTAACTTTGTCTAAATAAAATATTTTGGAATCTCTGGAGAAAAGGCTGCTCGTTTACTCCAAACAAATCTCTGCTGTGATTTCCTTCTATGAACTCTCATATTTGAGAAGCACTTGTGCTGATCATGGGTAGTGTCATCTTCATTAAAGATAATCAAGACTCCCTAGGCAGATATTTGCACTTGAAATTAGATTTTTCATAGCATTTCAACATTTCCTAACATCCATTCATATTTAATTCTCGAGGATGCTTCAATGCACATAAAATATGGATCAGTCCAAGCAGTTTTCCAATTAGAAATCATTCTGAGCACGAGGCCAACAGGACTGAGTGGCAAACCTGAAATTGAATTAAGGATTTAAGGCTGGATAGAGACCACCTCCAGCTCAGCAACTAAAGAAATTCCCTTTCTTTTGCCTTTCTGTGCAATTATCTGTGTGTTGCACATCTGTCTGAACAGGCAGGAACGCCACCATAATCCACTTTGGGATCGGGATTAGAGAGTTCAGGCTCCAAGGAGAAATAAAGGCATTAACACTGCTTTGAATGGAGAATGGAAGTGGATTAATGCTGCTCAGGGAATGAGTATTCCTGTTGTCTCTCAGTTACTCCTGCACTGGTAGCAGGATTTGACTGTCAAGAAGTGGAGGGGGAAAAAAAAAAGACTTAATGGGCTGAAAAATTTTCATTACGCTGAGAGTGATCATTTATCTTCACAAATTAATGAATAAATTTCAACTTTAATAAATTGCTAATACCCAAGAATTAACTTAGGTCTCTGTTTCAGCATGGAATCTGTATTTTAATTTCTAGACTCCATGTGTGTCCTCACAATGTTTTTGCATTGGGAACTGGCAGACACTGGAACAGCTCAAAACTCCTGTCTCACCCCCCCAGCTGGACTTTTATTCTGGTTTTTCACTCCTAACAAGGACACAAACACAAGGCTACAAAATCAAAAGCATCAGGAAATATAAAAGCTCAAAACATTCCAAAAAGTGATGTCCATCCTCAAACACAGAGGATGAAAATGAAGGAAGGCTGTGAATTTCAGGGTCAGAATGAACTGAAAGAATATTGAATTTCTTATGAAGAAAAAGTAAATTATGAAAATTCTCAGAGCTTGCAAGGCAAATCCTTTCTCCAGTGTCTCATAACACATTAAATCAGGGTTATAAATGAGGGGATGTGCTCCTGTTTCTCACTTGCAAACGAGTGAAGAATAAGTGGCAATAGGAAGCAGCTGCCTGTAGCTTACTGTGTATAAGTGGTAAGAATTTAGACAAAATTTAAAGTAAAAAAGACAATGTGGCCACTGTAACAATATCATTAAATCTCAGAGAACCACTACCAGCAATCCCCAGTGTCTTTTCCACATTTCCTGGCTCTGCAGTCCCTCATCCCCCCGTGCCACACTTGGCTCCCTCCTCCACTTGCTCATCCACAGAACGTTTCCAGTCTGAGCATTATCTCATGGAAACATCCATTATCCACACAGAAAAGGTCCCACAGTGTTTGGGTTTTCTCTGCTCCACGTGCTCACAGTTACTGCAGGTGAGCCCTGCATCCACCTAAAAAATGTGGAATGCCAACCAAATCCTCCCCAAACGCCAAGTCAGGGATTAATAAATGAGAATCACTGGGCTTTAGGACAGTTTAGGAGTGCATTCAGATTGATAAACACTGCAATCACTAATTACTTATGCTAATTGGATATTTTTTTAATGTATTTGCATCCAGTTTCCACCATTATTAACCACAAGCTATTATTTCTATAAAAGTGATTGGATCCTCTCATTTAAATAATCAAAAAAGAGCAGGAGACTCCCACAATGAAGCTAAAAAACACATAAAGTGTAGAAGAAACTGGGGGAAAGAAAGTTCAGAATTAATTTTGATATGTTCCTTGTGGAGAGAGGGGACACAATGAAACAAGTGGTTTCTACAGTGTCAATGCCATTTTAAGTTTACAAGTTGCAAAATCAGTTTTGTTTTTAGAGTTTGGCATATCCTGATCAAGCACTAAAACTGCCCTGAAAGATAAAACCAAAACAAACCCACACAAAACAACATCCAACCTGTACAGTTATAATTAACCCATAATTAAAAGTTAATATTCAACTGCTGACAAAGCCCTAATGAAAACACAGATATTGGTTTTACAAAAACCCCAAAGCTGCATTTAACATAAACCCCCTATTAATCAGCTGTTGCTCCACCTGTTCTGGAGATTCATTCTGCATTCATTTTACACCCCTGTATTTAAAAAAAAAAAAAGCCTTCTTTGATATTTGTAGAATCCCAGACTGGTTTGGGGTGGAAGAGACCTTGAGGCTCATTCAGTTCCACTCCATGCCATGGGCAGCTTCCACCAGACAAGGTTGCTCCAATTCATTACTAAGGAGATAAAACCCAGATTATTTCACTTAGTTTGAAGTAAGAAGATGAAATATTCTGTATGGAAACTTCAGGAGATGAAAACAACGCCTGGAAATAGCACTGATGAGCTGGAAACACTTCCAGGACCAACTGGGACATGGAGAGCACACGAGGTCCTCATCTCAGACTGTTCCTACAACTTTCCCGTCTAGGTATTCAAAACTTCCCAGGAAAACCAAGGCAACCCACCCAAGGTGACAAGAAACACATCAGGCAGGGCTCTGTGACACCCCCAGGTGCTGCAGCAGGAGCAAACACCACCCCCTGACTCAGAAACTGCCCCCTCAGCACTCACAGCTCCTTCCACACCTCAGCTTCGTGGGATTCCATTGGGATTTATCCCTCCAATCAAAGCCAGTCCTGAGATTCAAACCATTTATCAAAAAAAGTCCTCGTGCTACACCAGGGTTTGATCCCTGCATGAGTCACTCATTTAAGAGCTGGACTCAATGATCCTTGTGGGTCCTTTCCAACTCAGAATAATCTGTGATTTTATTTCCCTCTATTTTAAATATTTGCCCCCTTTGCCACACCTTGGAGGATTGCTGCTCACCACAGAAGTTACATGGATGTTAAGAGCCACCAGAAGAGGCTGCTCAGATTTCAATTTCTCCACCAAAAAAGATAAATTTCCACCTTACTCTCCATAGGGACACTTTTAGCAACAGTGGCAGAGGAGGAGCCACAGCCAGGGTGAGATGTGAGGAGTCCATGACCTGCAGCTCATCTGAGAGCTTCCAGCCACTCATTTTTTGGGGTAGAAATGTACTGAGCAAAGGAAAAGCACAAAAGAAAGACCAAATTGCCATTTTGTTGGCCAGACAGAAACAAAACCCAGCACCACACCTCACAGAACAAGAAGTTCTGCTCAGATTTTACAACTCCATAATTTATTACCACATTCGTTCCAGCAGATTTTTATTTTAAATATGAGCTCCCCCCAAAAAAGCCACACTTAGGCTTCCAAAGATTCTTAATTTTCCTTTCCATGAGGTATTACTGTATTTCCTTGTCCTCTGAGAGTTTTATCTGGGATTACACACATGTACCAAAACACAGCTGTTCCACTTCTTGGCTCCTTTATTTTTTTCCCAGAGAAAAACCTGCCTCTATCAGGCACCCAATTAGCTGCTCACTATCAAAAGGCTGCTTGGGCCTTTCATCTGCTTGAAAACTGGATTCAAGTGAGAGGGTGTCATGGAAACTGTGGCTGGGGTCATTTCCTGTTGTAGTTTTTCAGTCACCAAAAATAAAATAGCAATAACAATACTAGAAGGGTTTTTTGCCGATTAAAAAAATGAATATTTGTTATCCCAGCTTGCAAAGCTGTAGCTGTCTGAAAAGGAAAATTATATTATTTTTCATGAGAAATCTTCATCTGACAAAGTAGAAACTGATTTCAGTTCAATGTTCAATGCTCTCTTAAAAAACTGAAGATGGCATGAGCAGAACACAAAACTTGCAGCAAATATGCAGTGAAATTAATGAAGAATTTAAAATTAAAAGCCCACGGAGTGTTTGTTTCCCTAAATATTTCACTGAGCAAGTGGGATAGAAAATTACAGTTAATTATATAGGAGATTCTAGCTAATGAGCTAAGGACAGTACCGAAAACTAAAACAAAACAAAACACATAGATTAAAAAAACAAAAACAAAAACAAAAAAAAAAAAAACAAAAACAAAAACAAAAACAAAAACAAAAAAAAAACCAAACAAAAAAAAAAAGGGAAAGTTCATGAACCAGGGAGCTTTTTGGCCTTAAGATGAGTCATAAATAGTGGTAATTAAAAATTAAAAAAAAACCTTTGGTCCTTTGCCAGATTTTCTTCTTTTTTGATGAAAAAAAGAGGGAGAGAAAAAAATACCATAAATTTGCACACATTCCCAGATAACGGATTTCTTAAACACAGAGTTAAATGGGGGCATAACAGGGAAATACAAATAAATTCCTCTTAGAAAGGAACTAAATGATGGAGCTGACTTCTGAGAGAGCTTTTCTTTGGTGAGAGGAGATTGAGGAATACCTGGCACACATCCATTTATGAGCACACCTAGGAAGGTCCTCACTTGGTTTATTCAGAAAACGCCACAAGTTCACTTGGCAAAAAGGCCTTGAGTGCTCCATCCCCAAAAGCTTCTTCCAATAACTGAGATGAAATTCTCCCTCAGCTCAATGACACCAGTGTAGAACATCTCGGCTGATCCTGAGACAAGAAGTGGTTCCAAGCCCCAGAAGAACAGAGCCCAGCCCTCTGCCTCTCACCCCGTTCCTGCTCCCCGTGGCCACACACGTTCCCCTGGCAGCACTTCCCAGCTGAATTCCCTACCAATCCCTCTGAGGGCACCTGGGTGCAGCCCAGCCCTTGGTGCCACCCTCAGCCACCACACAACCAACAGCTCTGCCCTTGAGAAGCTGCAGATGCTCAGCTCAAGGCACACAGAACAACTTTGGCTCTCTTGACACGATGGAGTCTCCGGCGTGGAAAACCGAGGGCAGACACATGGATGAGATGGAGACAGGCAGCCCAAGGCAAGGAGCACGGTGGAGTTCACTGTGGTATCCCCACACACCTGCCTGGAGCTGCCCAAGCAGCTCCTGGATCTTCCTCACCATGATGTTTTCTTGGGAATGCATGAGCAGCATTTGCACACTGAGCTTTCCCACCTGGGATGGCTCAGGGTGGACACCAGCAGGAACTTCTCCATGGAAAGGGTGGTCAGGCCTTGGAAGGCGCTGCCCACGGAGGTTTGGCTGCTCAGGGTGGACACCAGCAGGAATTCCCCCATGGAAAGGGTGGTCAGGCCTTGGAAGGGGCTGCCAGGGAGGTTTGGAGTCCCCGTTCCTGGAGGTGGCACTCAGTGCCCTGGGCTGGTGACAAGCACAGCTTGGACTCCGTGGTCTTGGAGGGCTTTTCCAACCTTAACGATTCTGGGATCTGACCAAACCCTACTCCAATGACATCTATGGAACTTCTAGTTTCATTAAATATGTACATCTTCCTGTGTATGTTCCCCCACCTTTTGGGGTTTTTTTGTTAATAATCTTCTCTCATTTTCTCTTTAGTCAGCAATTTCCAAACTGGAATAGACTTCCCAAAGTTTTTGCAGGAGCTGAAACTCTCTCTGTTTGTGACCCCACAAAGCACCATGCAAATTAGCAACAACACAAAAGGAAAGATCTTTATCAGACAATCCAGGATTTTTTTTGCTGAAGTTTCACTCCTTTTGTTAATGTAAATATGTGTCCACTGAATTTTTGTTCTTTTGAAGATTATTGCCGAGCCAAGCTGAACATATCCATGACCTTGCAGCCTTATTTTTTGAGGATGAATGGTAACGTTAGAAAAAGGTTTTTTAAGAGCCACAGACAGGAAACAAAATGTAGCTGTGAGATTAAACAGAAGATGAAAGACAATATCAAATCTCAGTTGACAAAGTAATAAATAATAAAATACTAAATAAATCGAATGCTGTTGTGGTAAATGGCCATTACAGACAAACCTGAGAAATGAAGAGATTGAGAAAAGTTGTCCCAGTGTCCCCAGGTGTGGGCACTGCTGCCACTGCCACAATCCGGGCTGTGATTCCCGGGAAGGCCGAGGTCATTGGGAATGCAAAGCCCCAGCTGGGCAGGAGGAACTGCAGAGTTCAGAGCCCTCCCCCATTCCCATCCTGCTCCCCATTATTCTCCACTCAAGCTGAAAGCCACAAGGGCTTTTCCTCGGCCCCTCCGTGTCAGGCGGACTTGGGAAGCTCGGCAGGAATTGCTGAGGGATCCAGGAAGGCACAAAAGGCTCCTGCCACAAAGAGCCCTTTCATCTGGGCCGTGTGGCCATTAAACACGTCCTGCTAATGTGCATGTGCTTTATAAAGTGATTATAAAGTGAAGGCTCAGTCACTAACTCAACTGCACAATAAGATTTTTAAGTCTGTCACTGGAAAACTGGGATTTGAACTGAGGAGCTGGGAATGCTGCACAGCTCCTCTGAGTAATGCTCAGGGCCTGGTAACCCAGCTGAATGTGGATTTTGTATGTTTTAAGGCTTTCATTTCTTTGTTTGGTGACACTCAGGCACCTCACACTGTTCAGGAAAACATGGAGAAAGGATTCACATCCTGACAGTGTTCCTGCACCAAACATGATGCTCTGAGGACACTGGAATTACTGCTCTGGCAGGTTGGAAACAGAAAGTAAATAAATAAATTAATAATAGAAGTAATAGATCAGATCTTGCTGTTACCCTCTGGATCAGGATGAACTGGTGAGCTGCCACTCCTGCTCTTACCAACACCAAAGCAGTGAACAGCCACTTCCTCCTCTTTCTCCATCTTTTGCCTCCTTTTCCTTTTCCCACAAGGGCTCAGCATCTCCTGAGATTCTGAATAACTAAGGTAGGTATAGACTCCTTCCAGCTCCGTGAGAAAGTTATCTTCCGTCCACCAAAAGGAAAAAAATGTTTAAAAAAAACAATTTAAACAAATCTCTTTTTTCTTTCTACATCATCAAAGCAAAGGCAGAAGCTGAGAATCCTCCCCATTGTGGGTGTGGCTGTGGGCCAGCTTTGCATTCCAGCCTGTGCAAACCACAGCCTTGCTACAGCAAGGATTCTGTATTTTAAATATATTTTCAGACTCAGGGCCCGATGCTGACACTGGCTCTAACTTCATTTCTGAGCAAGGATCCCAAATAGGCTGTGAATCTATTTTCAGGATTAAAATGAAATGTCTTCTCCCAGCAGCAGAACTCCAGTCCAGCTCCTCAGGGGACAAGGAGGAAGAGTGGCTGGCTGCAGAACTGCTGGGGTTTGTCATGCACACCATTATCAGCTGTGGGCTCCACATCCCTGCAGGAACAGAGAATCACAAACTGCTTTGGTTGGAAGGGCATTAAATCCCATCCCATCCCACCCCTGCCATGGCAGGGACACCTCCCACTGTCCCAGGATGCTCCAAACCCCATCCAGCCTGGCCTTGGGCACTGCCAGGGATCCAGGGGCAGCCACAGCAAATCTGGGCACCCTGTGCCAGGGCCCCACAAGGAACAACTTCCTGCAAACATCCCATCTAAACCTGCTCTCTTTCAGTTTCAAGCCATTCCTCCTTCTCCTATCACTCCATGCCCACATCAAAAGCCTCTCATGGATATCTTCCATCAAGCACAAAATTCCAGGGGATCTGGTGGCATCCTGTTATTTACTCCCTATTGGAATAATAATAATAATGTACATTAAAATGTATGTAATGTAGAATAAATGTAATCATGTGGATAAAAAGAATAATGTATATACAAAAATATACAAAATATATCTAATTTATATACATAATAATGTATGTAAAACAATAATGTAGATTAAAATAACAATGTATCTAAAAATAATAATGTATCTAAAAATAATACTGTTAGAGAGGTCCCTGCCACACCAGAGCTGCCACCAGGCCACCTCAGCTGTGCAGGGTGAGGCCAAGTGCCACGGGCAGGGAAGTGGCCTCCAGCACTCCAGTGGCACTGGGAAGCAAGGACACAGGGAATGGCAAAAATGGCAGAAAACAAGCAGAGGCCAGGAAATGGGGGAGTGACACGGGAAGGCAGCAGAAACCCAGCCCTGCTGCTCCCTGCCCTGCACTGGAGTTTGATGCACAAGCTCCACAGGAACCCCCTGTGCTTCCCAGGGTTTGGGATCCAAGGCCTTGGGCAAGAAGGGACATTTTCTGTAGCAAAGCTCCAGGAAGGTGTGAGTCAGTAAAGGAGCCTGACCTACACAGTGTGCACCTGCACTGAATACTGAGAACAGCTTTCTCTACAATCCAAAGAATCCCAAATGAACACCTTCCTTCACTAAATATTCTAATCACTATTATTCCTTTCCCTGCTTATTTTGCCTCCTCTTCATCCTGACTTTTCAGGCTCTGTGAAGCCACCAGATCTCACACACACCAAGCAGGTCTGAAATTTCCAACAAGCCTTCCCAGAGCAGCTCTGCATTCATTTCATCCCCACTCCACATCTTCCCTTCCCCAAAATAGCTGCTGCACCTTTGCTCCTCAAGGAGAAATCCACCACTCCAAGCACTGAAAACCATGGTGATGGATGTTGGGTTTCATTTATTTTTGGAGGCTGGGATTCTATTCTTGGAAAGGTAGGAAAAAGCAGCATTTCAAAGTCTGAGGTTGCAATTACCAGAATATACTTTTTAAAAAAATGTATTTCTAGACTTTCAGCCAACCACTTGCTGAATAAATACATAAATAATGAAGGGGGAGGCAAAATTCTATTTATGTGACATCACAGTGAATCTATATTTTAAAATTCATGAGATTGAATTACACACCAAATAAAAATAAACAACTGCACGTTTACTATTTCTAATAAAGTTATCTCCTATCATGGCTATGCTGGGGTTGCTTTAATTTTGGCTTTGCAGCCAGTAGTTTTAATGGAAATACAGCATCACCAGTATGTCAGTATTTAAAATTTCAGAAACCATACACAACTTTTGGAATAAAATTCCATGTTCCCAGTGGTGAGCTCAGCACAGCAGAGGTTCCTCTCTGCCAAGAACAGCTGGATCATCAGTGAACTGAATTTAACAACTTCAAGACCATCAAGCACATCCATCAAAGCAGCTATTGAAATGACCTAGGGATTGTAAAATATAACAGCAGCAGAATTCAAAAGGAAGAGCCAGAATAGGATAATTTATAATTACAGTTTCATTTCAGTCAAAAATAAAAAATTAAAGAGAAGATTTCTTGTTTTCCCCAATTGCAGTAATGAGAAGCTTGGCTACTTAGTGCCATTAGGTTTTGATTTGCAACCTCCACCTTGGTGAAGCTCATCTGAAGCTAAAAATCTCTCAGAAGTTTACAATTTCCATCCTCCTCCTGCAATGTATGTGAATATTAACTTTCTTCCATTTTTTTCATCAGAACCTCATTCAAGGAAGACACAAGAGACTGTGTACCCAGGAATAAGATTTTCTAATTTTAATCACACAGATCAAAGACTGAAATTTCCAGTTTAAGGCCAGCTGCCTGACCACAGCTGCCTACTGTGACAAACAAGCATCCTCAGTGCTTATTCCTGCCTGCTCCAGAGAGTGCAGCTTTCCCTGGAAAATGCTGTGTGCAGCTGAACTCCACCAAAACAGACCAAGGGAATAAATCCCACAGCACACCTGGCAGTCCTGGACAGCAAAAGGAACCTAAGACAATTCTGAAATTCATATTCCAGACAATTCCTTGGGCAAACAATGTGCCCAGAGAAATCAAACTACCTACAGCTGTTGCTTATTTAAATTAAATATCCTTTCATTGTTAAAACTGCTACTTGTATTAACCTCAAATTAAAAACACTTCTATTCTTATCCTTCAGTGCCTTCCATACCACACAAAAATCCTGTCTCCAAAATGTTGGTTTGACCCCTCTGGAATACCTGTCCATGAGGGCTTGACCAGACTGTTGCCAAATGGAAATAGAGAATAAATAAAATAAAATAAAATAAAAAAATAAATTAAAAAAAATAAATAAAAATGCTTTTTTTTGCAGCTTCAGCTTCCAGTAACAAAATATGAACTGCAGTTTAGGATCCATGGAGTGGAAGTGGCTTTTCCTCCTCATTTCACAGTCCTTGCAATGATGGGAGATCCTGCTTCTTTCTTATTCTCCCAATAGTCTTTATCAAAAGTCAGAAATCCCACGCTGACACTCCTGCCCCCCACAGTTTGGGGTTCCTTTCTTTCCCAACAAATAAAAGGCTCTCCTGGCTGTCCCTGTGGCCCTCCCAAGGGTTGGGAAGCCTTTCCAAGCTCAGCTCAGAGCCTGCTCCTGCTCCAGGCAAACAGGCTCCCAGTGCAGCTGTTTTTGGGAGTCTGTCCCCTCTTCCCCAGCCCATCACCACAAGCACCTCCCCAGGTTTTGTCTGACACCAGTCCTGAGGTGAAATGCAGCCCAAAAGGAAACGTTTCTAATTGTTCCTTTGCAGAAAGGGAGAGAAGCAGGGACTGAGCAGGGCCAGGGAGGTCATGGGAGCACCTCAGCCCTTTGCTGTGGTACCACATCACCTCTGTCAAGCTGAACTCATCTCCACGTGCACTTTGGTGTGAAATCCCAAAAAAACAGCACAAAAATAACCCTGGTGAACACACCAAAAATTCTGCTTAAGGCGTTCCAGCTCCTAGAAACTTTTATGGCAGCTTCCAGATGTGTCTATTTTGAAGGGCTTTTTTTCCCCTGGCCTCATTCCCACCTGTGACAAGCCAAAGTATAGCCAGAAATTCCTGCAGCATCACAGGGATAGGTGCAAAAGAAGGCCAAAATTGGACAGGGAGCACTGGCTAGACAGCTCTGCAGACATGCTGAAAGGAAAATGATAGTTTTTTATCCAAAAGGTGGAAGGGAGTTCAAATCACACAGTGCAAGTTGTGCAAATCTGTGAGCTCACAGGCCAACAGCACCACAAAAAGCTGCTTTTATCAGCTGCTCCTGGCTGGGAAGCTGCTAAAGGGAGATGTAATAGTTTGCTTTTACTAATTATTGTAATTGTGCAAATATACTTTTGCAAAATCTCTTGGGAGACTCTCCATGGAGGCAGTTGATAAAGTGACTCCATTAACACTTTTCCTGGGATTGGAAATGAGTGTTCCTGATTTGTGGCACCAGGATTGTTTCAAAAGTCAGCTCAGATTTTCTCTGCTAAAGCAGACACATAATTTCATCCAGATTTCTGCACAGGGAAGAACACACAGAGCACAAGATTCAAGCAATAACTTGGCTTATGTTTTATATCAGAAAAGGAAAAGTTCCACAACAGACATTGCAAAAGCACTAATGTTTTTATACTGTTTTCCATGGAAAAGAGAACACAAGATATCCTTTCAAATTATGATTGAACAATGCAGGCTCTCTACATTTTTACACTTTATTCTGCATTAAACCTACAAGAGCTATTAATCAAAACCTCAGCAAAATGTTTAACATACAAAACAAAGATTGATGCATCAGATAAGCCACTAAAATTTCAATTACTAAGTTATATTATTCATCTACAGAAAAAAATTAGAAAGAAAAAAAAAAGAGTATTTTCTTATTCAGCTGCATCAAAATAAATCATTCCTGGGCCATTATCCAACCCTTATCCATGAAGTGTTGCCATTTCCAGGTTCACAGAGAGGCAGGCTCAGGTAGCCCCCAAATCCCAATCCCAGCTATGGAGTGCCCCAACAATGGAAATAAACAAAATTTGGGGTACTTCCTTAGAGCTGGGTACTTTCACACAGAAGGGCAATGAACCGACAAGGCTCCAAGCATTTCTTGGTCAATTCCTCCCCAAAAATTGACAAACAAAAAAATCTGTTTATTCTTAATTCTCCCTTTTAATGCATAGATATAAAAGAATAACTGGGAAACACACATACAAGAAAATTTTGGGTTTTTTTCCCAAAACACATCTTGCCTCTCTGAAAGAAGAGAATTTCTCGATATTTTTTGACAACAAAAATTAGGGTTTTTTTCTCCCCAGTGCCTGCCCAGGCTGTGACAGCAGAGCAGCTTTCAGGCACCAACCACTCCAAAAAGAAAAGAGTGCATTTCCTCGTGTGCCTTCCTTGTGTTATCAGCCCTGGCACAGCTGAGATCCCCAAGCACTTCCCAGGATATTTGAATTCCTGCTGTCCCAGGGACCGCGGGATCCTTGGGCACAGCTCATTATCTGCCAGCCCACCTTGCTGCTCCACATCCCAACTTTTATCTGGCCGGGCCAGCTGCATTCCCGGTGTTTGAAGTGGAATGTCAGCCTTGGCTGATGCCACAGCACTAAGGATGCCCCGACCCTTTGAAGAGACGACTCAAAGCCCAATTAAAAATTCAGATTTGGTCTGCCCTTCCACCAGGACCTCTCGCTGTCTTTTGGAAACGTTTCAAGTTAGGGGAAAAAAGGAGTATGTGTGGAAAAGGATAAAAAACTTGGGCTGTCAGAGAGCCTCTGATAAAGCTGCTGCAGTTGGATTCAAACTAAGGCATAATCATGGAAAACAGACGAGGTTTTGCTTTACTGGTTTCTATTCTGTAATTATTGCTACAGCAAACACTACTGCCAAATAATATTAAAATAACCCAAAAAGGTACAGTCAAACACTTAACAGCCCTCCTTACTTATGGGGTTTTTTTTAATTTCAGCTTCACAAGCAGAAAATAATAGGAAAAAAAGAAGAAGCATTTTTTTGTGCAGAGGGTGCACGAGGTCCAGGTTTCAGAGCTGGAGGATGTGGGGTTTTACACCACTTGCTGTGCAAGTACCACAGATTTATTTATAAAGATCCATCAAAAGAAGTGGAGAAATGTGTGAAATCCCTGCTTTCAGAGATGGAGGACCACCATTCTGGCATTTAAACTGGTCTGCAGGACAGCTCAAAACGGGATTTATTTCTTCTAAGTAGTAAATCCACCAGCCAGAAGACAATCCCATTAGGAAAAATAAATAATGCTGCATTCTGTCAGTGCTCATTTTCGAAAGGATTGAATAAATGGACAGTTCTGGTGACTCCAACTCTTTGCCATTACTCAAAAATCCTCAAAGAATGTGGATTTTTCAGCCCATATAAACTCTTGGACATGCCTCTGTCTCCGTGTTGTGCTCGTCTGAGCACAATCTGTTCTTCTTGAAAAACATATGGCCAGACAAGCTATTAGGGAGAGAAATAAATAAATAATGTGCTTGCCAATCAACCAGAAGAAGCCTGTGCTAAGCTGTTATTTTACACATCACTGCACCACCTGATGTATTAATATATTATTGTTTGCACAGTATTAACATTAAAAATAAACAGGAAAAAAAAGTGACCAGCAAACTGCTTTTATTTTCAGATTCAAGATGCGTTTTTTTAATTCCAGCCCCCAAGATCAGCAGCAGACAATGAGAAAGGGCTGTGCTTCCTTCTCAGAGTAGGAGCTAAGGATTAAGATGGCAGAGCTGCCTTCACAAATATTCGAGGCCCTCTGGGCCCACAACTTTTGTTACTGTCTGGCTGGAAACACCAACGTGCATTTTGAGAGCTACAGAGGCATTTAATGCTTTTCATCTTCAAAGCATTTCTTACTCCTTTCAACTCTGGCTGCAAGTATTATATCCCTGTTTTGGAGATGGAAACGTTACCTTGCCCCACACTATCAAAAAATATCCCTCACCCAGAGCAGGTTTAGAGGGTTAAACCTCACCAAAACCAAACCAACCACTCACAAAAGTTCTGATTTATTCTTTTCCTGCCTTCACTTCCCAACTAAAGAATTTCAGTTGTTTCAACCAACAAGCTACCCTGTAATTTCAGCCAGGCCAGAGAAGCTGGGATCAGACGAGCCAGGTAACAGCCATGGTGAAACTCCACCCACAGACCAGGTCATGCCACAACCACCAATTTAGTTACAATTTTAGTAAAAAAAGGCTCTTAACTTTTAATTAGTGCTGAGTGCCAGCTCTGCCCAGGAGAATATATTACAGGACTGTCACACAAGTAGTCATTGACCGAGCTGCAGCCCTTGGCAAGCCATGCCATGGGATATTTGGGATGCAGTTTGCTGAGGAATGACAAGGAATACGGAGCTGGGATTGCACACTGCCTCCCAAGGATGCAGCCTGCTGCCAGATGTGTCCCCTGGAATGACAGGGATGCTGTCAATGTGCTCTGCCTGCTGAAAGACACAGGAACAGTTACAGGTGACTGTGGTACAGCACAGCCCACAATGCTCCTCCAGCACCCTCAGGAGGGAGAGGCAAGGGAAGAGGTTGTGATGAGGCTGTCTCTGCTTGATTTGGGAAATCACTTTGGGCAGAAACAAACAGATCACCTCTGCTGCTCAGGGCAAAAAATCCCTGTAAAGATGTGTATGAACACATCACTCACACCCCAGGATGTGAAAGGGAAGACACAGAATACTAAGACACAGCAACATCATTAACGAGGGGTTTGGCAGAACTGTCAAATAGAGGGGGAACAATAATTAATCAGAGCAACAGAGAAAATCAGACAACTGATGAACTTTCAGTATCTAACCACTCCTGGAGAAATAACACAGAGGCAGACACCCAGGAACCCACACACACTGCAGAGCCCAGCACGTGTTCTCACTAAGGGAATCTCTGGTATGGTACAAATATATATATTCTAATTGGGAATTTAAGAAACTCTTAAGCTGCTGTTCAACACATTCAGCAAATGATGCAACTCACGAGTTGTCACCTACACTACATGATCCTCAGCTGCTCTGGGCAGTACCATTCAAGGAATAAATTTATAAATGAAACCAGAGCACTTGCATGGGTGAGGAAACAAAGCACTCCCCAAAGGTAACAAGCAGACATGGCCCTCATGCAAGTCTCTGGAAATAGAAAGCAGTGGTGTGAGTGCCAGAATCAATTGTCACACTGGTGCTGCCACCAGAAACCTCTCCCATCCTCAGTCTGCCTGTAGCTACTCTTTTCCAGCTGTACCTCACTCCTCTCAACAATGCAAAACGATGGGATTTTATGGAAACACTCAGTGCTCACTGCTGCTGAAGCAGTGCCATGAGAAGGGAGAAGGAGAAGGTACCACAGGAAGGAGACACTGTGCAGAGGAGAAGGAGCTGGTTCACAGCACTGCCAGAGCTCCTGCAGAAATCTGATTTATTTCATATCCCACAGCTTCCACGCTCATTACTCCCTGCCCCTTCTCACAGGCATTTAAGGCTCACCGATTCCATCCTTCTCCTCTTACCTCTCCCACTTGCTCCTCTGCTGTCCGCTCTGGAGACTCCACCTCACGCTGCCTTCCTGCACTCACGGAGGCTCTGTCTACACTTCCCTCTTTTCCCAGACTCAAAACACACCCAACCAACCTCTCACCTCCACTCTACAGAAGCATTTCCACCTGCTCCTGCACTCATTGGATGCTTCCTCCCCACCTCCAGCTCAGACGGACCCTGCCTGCAAAGCCCTCTGGTGACACCACCTCCCTGTTAGCAGGATGTGCAGATGTGGGAGCCACAGCTGGCAAGGACCAGAGCGTGGGGAGAGCACGCAAGGGAAGCATTAAATCCTGCCACTTCCTCCCCTCTGCTTTATGAAGCGAAATAAAACTAACGGCTGGATATCAACCCTTCCTCCCGCCACCACAGCTTCCCCTCACCAGCCCTGATTTGGGGCCTGTCACCCTCTAAACCAGGACAACACCCTTGGATTTGTATCCAGTTAAAGCATTAAAGTGTTCTCACTCTCCTGCCAAAATCCCACGCCTTTCTTTTCTGTCTTTTCTGCAAACACAACCTGTTTGCATCATCCCGAGCATCCCCCCTGTGGCACCTGGCACCAGGTGCTCACCACCACTCACCAACAGCCCCGAACACGACAAAAAAACGGGGAATTCTGTGCCAGCTACACCCAGCCCTGCCTGAGCAGGCTTTGGAAATTTCAGCCCTAAAACCAAGTGAGAAGCATGGGCTGCAGCGACAAGTCCTAACATTTTTTATTCTACTGTAGGAGGTCAGCAAAAAAAGCTTCTAAAATCAGGGGAGGTTTGTTCCCACCGGTTTTTAATCTTAAGCAGCTGTAACAATGTTCCAGGGGGGAGCAAAGGACAGGATGGGCATTAGCGTGATGAGAGTTGAGACAGTCAAAATATGAAGCATATAAAAATAGAGCTGAGTATGAAAAGGGTTTCAGTTTAACTACCAGTTTCACCACATTAAATTACTTCAGGGCCTTAAATATCCAACTAATAGTAAACAGAATTTTAACATTATTTGCATCCCCGTGCACTGGCATCCAGATTGTTCCCGAGCTCGGATCATCGGTACAATTATTGGAAAGAAAACCCGGCTCACCCTACAGTTAATTCCTGTAACAATGTATATTTTTATGAGCTGCTTTCTCAAATACAACACACGTTGAGGTGATCGTACTGTAATTTTTTTTTAACGCCAGAAACGGATTTAGCAATGCAATTATACTGCCTTAATTTGCATTAACAGAGACTCCACCAAAGCAAAGGATTATGCTTATACCTTTTGAGGGGAAATACACACATGCGTATGCACGGCAGAAGGGAAAAAAAAGGGACTTCCTTGAATTCTGTACATCAATAATGTACCTTGTTAAGTGAAGTCATTTAAATCCGCGTCTTCTCAGCATCAAGGACAAGAGACAGCTCAGTGTTTGCCGGGACAAAACGAGCCCTAGGAGGCCGCCCAGCACAATGATGGTCCAGAGGTGAGAGAATGCAGCCAGTTTAGAGAAGATAAAAGGCCATTTGGGTAGAGACCCCCGCTGATCCTATGAAAGTGTCTCCTTTTCAATTTGGGAGGCTTTTAAAACTGCATTTGCTACTGACCATACCTTCCCCTGCAAGCCGCCTGGGATCCGATTTCACTTTTTCCCCCTCCCGGGGAGGGTCGGCAGCCGCCGGCTGTACCGCAGGTACCAGCGGTCCCTGCAAGTCCCGCCAGCCCCCGCAGAACACCCCGCGGACAACACACAACTCCCGGCAAGGAGAACAACCTTCCCCCGGCCCCAGCATCTGAACAAACTCCTCCGGCCGCACTCCGGGGCCGGGAACCATCGCTTCCCCCGATCTCCCCGTAGCTCCTGCCCGCGGGATGCTCGGCCGGGACCGGCTCAGCGCCGAGCCCCCAGCCCGGAGCTGCCCCGGGGCACGGCGGGCTCAGCCCCGAACCCGGGCTCGGACCCCTCCGCGACTGCGGGAGGTGGTTTTGGCTACTCCTATTGTGTAAATTGCAAATAAAACAAGAAACTGCCCGTGCCCCGCCGCTACGGCCCCGCTCGCCTTCGGGCGGGAGGCACTGCGGGGGAAGCGGGGCCGGGGAGAACCGGGGCTGAGGGAGCGGGGCCGGAGAGGACCGGGGCTGAGGGAGCGGGGCCGGAGAGACCCGGGGCTGAGGGAGAACCGGGNGCTGCGGGGGGCCAAGGCGGAGGGAGCGGGGCCGGGGCTGAGGGGAACGGAGCTGAGGGAGCGGGGCCGGGGCTGAGGGGAACGGAGCTGAGGGAGCGGGGTCGGAGGAAGCCGGGGATGAGGGGAACGGAGCCGGAGGAAGCCGGGCAGCCCGCGCAGGGGGGAGGGAAAGTTTGCGAAGAAGAAAAGAACCGAGGGAAGAAAGAAAGGAATGGAGAGAGAAAGGGCAAGGCAGGGATCGGGAAGAGCGTGTGGAAGAGGGAGGGAAGGAAGGAGGGAAAACCAGGCGAGGCGCGGGCCGGGCCGGGCCGTACCTGCATGGTGACGACCCTCAGCTCCTCGGTGGCGAGTTTCCTCATCTGGCTGGCCAGGACTTGCGCCTCGTCCAGGATGGAGAACTCCGCCTCGGCGGCGCCCAGCGCGCACNAAATCTTTAAAAACTCTTTTAAAACTTTTTTTTTTTTCTCCCCCCTTTTATTTTATTTATTTTATTTTATCAGTGTTCGACGTCTCCTTTCGCAACCCCGAGCACGAAGCCATCGGTCCCCGGCGCCGCCCAGCGCGGCCTCGTGTCGAGCAGCGAGCCTTGAGGAAATGTTTGTCGTGCAACTGACAGGGGCAATAAACAAATAAATGAATGGAAGGAACGGCGGCAAACACACAGCTGCACTCCCTGGAAGAGTAACACGGATAAGACGACAAGCCGAGATACCTGGAGAAAACATCCCCTTCGGGGCAGGAAATTAAAGAATTATAGAATGGTTTGGTTTAGAAGGACTTTAAAATCCATCCACTGCCACCACTGCCATGCAAGGACACCTTCCACTGTCCCAGGCTGCTCCAGCCTGGCCTTGGGCACTGCCAGGGATCCAGGGGCAGCCACAGCTGCTCTGGGCACCCTGTGCCAGGGCCTGCCCACCCTCACAGGGAACAATTCATTCCTGATTTCTAATCTAAACCTCATCCTGTTCAGTTGAAAGCCATTCCCCCCTTGTAAAAAGCTGTGTGCACAAGCACACGACAAGCCCTGCATCCAGTAACCTGTAGCAGCATATAAAAATCTAAAATCACAGAATAAATCCGAAAAGACCTCCAAGATCATCAAATCCAACCATTAACCCAGCACCACTAAGCCACGTCCCCAGCTGCCACCTCCACTCCTGACCATCAGGAACCAAGCTACAACATCAGGTTGTGTTAGGAAAACTCAAACAAGGAATGAATTTTGGACCTGGAGGTACTGCCCAGCAAGCAACAAGCCCAAGAAGCCAAACACCAGAAGACCTCCAAGATCATCAAATCCAGATTAGCTCTTCATTAATGAACACTTAGTAATTGTGCAGGTGTAGATAATGTTTAAATAAATCTGGCCTGTAGAGACACAATGGCTTCAATAACCCACATCCACATTTGTAAGAGTCCTACCAGAGCCACCTGTGTCCTGTAGCAGTAAATTCCAGGAGTTACCAATTCATCCAAGCATTCATAGAACATATCATTTACTATAATCATACCCTACTTCCTTGAAATGTGGTTTCTATCTGCTTTAATGGTTGATTTTTTTTTGACTTCTCCCAGGTGCTGGTGCCCACAGCAATTCCTCATCCCACTTTGTCAAGCATGGGAGCTGGGTCAGACCTGAATCTTGCTCCTCCCAGCAGCACCTGCTGGCATCTCTGAGGGACATCAGCAAAATGCTTTCATTTGAGTTTAATAAATTAAATATCATTCTTCCTGTGCAAAAGCTGCACCAGCTTATCCATGGCTTTTGTTCATTTAGGTGATTTATGAGCCTAATATAATTTATATTTATATATTTATAGTCAATATTTCTGAGAATCCTGGTTTAGCCAAAGCCATCCAAACCCAAAGGATGCCTCTCAATGCTGCCCTAATTGTTACCTTGTATTTCCATTGCTGAAGCAGCATTTGCTACCTGAAAGTCAAGGATTTTTTCTTTCCATCGTGCTGAAGCTTCTGGACTTCTGTTGGAAAATCTTCCCTGGGTCCAAGTGAGAGGTAAAACTCAGCCAAATTCACGCTTAGTAGTGGTCATTTTCATATTACATTTTACTTTATTTTATTAGATTCACCAGTGTAGGATACAAAGGTTTTAGCCAAGTGGTTTTTCAATATCCTGGCTAAACCACAGTTTAAAAAATTTTATTTTATTTCGAATACAGCTGCATGTTGGAAAACTTCATATCTGAACTTTGTTCCATAATTAATTATCAATTCAAGGCCGCAGCCAGAGCTCAGTCTGTAGCCAGCTGCATTTGGAGCTCCCAGGATTTCCAAGTCATCCCATTCCTGCACCCCATCACAAGGTTAGCACTACAAATGGATTTTTTTAAACAAACTAACCCCAGGAAATGAATGAGGCAATTGTCCTTGGGCTTCCAAAGCCCCAGGATGCTGCTGGTGGCCAGGGAACCGACTGAACAGGTTTCACATTTTCCTGCACAACCAAAACTCATTGACTGCAGAGCCCTGGAGGCAAACCCGGGCTCCTCCTGGAGTTCCCATGTGCTTGCTGCCTCCTCTCTGCCTCCCTGGAGCAGCAATCCCCACGGAGGAGTTGTTCCAGGATGTGGGAACCAGCCCCCACACAGAATTCCAGCCCAGGGATCCAGCAGTGGGGTGTTTCTGAATCAGCTGGGCTCGTGCTCAGTCAGTGCCACATGACAAAATGTTGAGGGAAAGAGAGGAAAAATCTCCCTCCAAAATGCCAAGGGGGAAAGAGATAAAGAAAAGACACCAAAATTCAGATTCTGTGATCTTTGGATGTGAGTTACAGCTGCCAATTCAGATAATCTGGTGTTTGTCACCTTCTCAAACCTGGTCTTTCAGGGCTGTGGATTAAATCAGTCTCCTCCTATCACAGAATCATGGAATTGTTAAGATTGGAAAAACCTCTAAGACCATCAAGTCCAGCCCCAGCTCCATGTTCACCATTAAACCATATCCTCCAGTGCCACATCCACATGTTTTTTGGACACTTCCAGGGATGGTGACTCCACCACTGCCCCGGCCAAGCCTTATCCATGAAGAAATTTCTCCTGCTGCCTAATCTAACCTCCCCTGGTGCAATGTGATCCTGTTATTTTGCTTTGGAATAAACCTTGGAGAAGAGGAGGATCCCCCTAGCTTGGCTTGTGGCATCCCAAAATTGGAGTGTGTGATGCTGCTGGCTGGAGAGGGAAAGGACCTGAAGAGCTGAGGGCTCTGCTCTGCTAAAAAAACTCAGATTGCAAAATTGAGGCCAGGCTTGAAAAACATCCCTTTTTCTTTTAGAGAACGTGGAAAGAGAGCTGGAGTGTCAGTGCTGGAGTGCTGGGAAGAGGAGGAACACATGTCAGATATAAATCCCAGCCCCATGGTGGGAGTAAACTCGCTCTGACAGCAGCACAGGCAGATGCCAAGCGGGTCAATCGGGAAGGAGAGCAAGTGGGATGGCTCTGGAATAGCTGGAGCACGCAATGGCCCTGGAGAAAAACACTATTCCTGTAGGGAATGACTCAATGTGGCTTATTAATGGTGCATCCCCTCTGCAGGGATCAGGATATTGCTGGTATGTCTTCTCCAGTTGCTCTGCAGATAAATATTTCACTTCTATTCTGAAAACTGGGGTGTAACTGTAAATACAAATCCACATGGATGCAGAGATCTCTTCTCTCCCCAGGCTGCTGTGCTTCCTTCCCTCCCTGGCACATCCCTGTACCCTCCCAGCAGAGTGGGAGCACCACACGTTGAAAAAATGTGGAAAATCCCCTTAAAAGTGGCACTTCTTTTATGATACTGATCTTCAGGCCTGTGAGCAACACTATATACACTCCAGAAGGTTATCAGGTAGTTATAAGATAGTTTGGAATAATAAAATAGTTTGGAAGCCTCATAGTTCCTGCCCAGTCCTCCTCCCAGTCCGTGGCCTGTCCCTAACTGGTCGAGTGCAAATTCCACATCCAGAAACCCTCATAGGGATGGAGCAACTCCCAGGCCCTCACCAAGAAAGGAACTCTTTGTGGCTCTCTGACCTCCAAGCAAAGGCTAAATTTAATCCTTTTGGTATAAATCCAGAATAAAAATAGAGAAAATGTAAGTTTGCATGAGGCTACTGCTTCTTGCTTTGCTGCAGTTCTTGCCCTGCATCCTCTCCCCGTTCATGTGCTTTATTTTATTTTCTCATCTGACCCCTTTTCAATTTGCCTTAATTTGATTGTGGCCATCAGCACCCGGGCCAAGTCTGAGGGCTTCGTTTCCCCATGTAGATTTTCATGTTTAGTTTCCCATCCCTCTCATTATGCCTCTAAATATTTCCTCTGGAAGTTACAGTTTTGTGTTAGTTTTGGCTGCAGTTCTTGCTTCCCCAGTAAGTTTGATCTTTGCTCACTCCTGAGAGTTACAACTTGCACACTGGATTAAGCCAAGGCTAGCAACTTTAATTCTTGGATTTAGGGTGGAATTCTTGGATTTAGGGTGGAATTTTTCAAGTAGCAATTGATTCATGCATCTGGAAACTGCTCCTCTAAACCCTGTTTTCTTCTGTGCGAATGACAAACTGTGTTATACATCAGAAATAACATTTTAATTTCATTAATTCCTGATTGGGAGAGAACCTGTATAACTGTTTTAGGTCTGCACTCTTACAAGCACCCATTTTCACAAGTATCACGTGCTAAGAGCTATAAGACTCAAAACTCTGATGCCTCAGGTTTTGGCTTTTCTATTTTCAGATTCTGTGCTGCTTTAGTCTGTGGGTCTGAGCTTCACATTAGGGGATGCTGAGCTCTGCACAGAGCAGGGAGACAAAACAATTCCTGCTCCAGCTGGGCACCAAGGACAAATGATCCAAATCTCAGCCCAAGAGCACAAACAACGTGGGCTGAGGAGAGAAAAACAAGCAGGATGGGAGTGCATGGGCTAAAGCTGGGATGGGACAATGAACTCCAAGGTGCAAATGGAGCAGAACTGATCCAAGGCAGAGACCCCGTGCCCGCTCGAGCATTTTGGGACCATTTTGGTTCCTCTTGGGTGCAGCCCTGGCTGGGCTCTTGTGCTGCCCAAGGGGGATCCATGGAGGAGATCCTTTGAATCAATCCCTGCTTTATTCTGGAACTCTGCCCAGCTCTGCTCTAGGGCAGCCTGCTCAAGGCATCAACTCCAAGTTTTATCTCCTAGAGCAACATCTGCCCACTTAATCAGTCATTGCCCTGCAGATTACAACCAGCAATGAAAATGGAAAAAACGCCTTGGTCTCCTCCCTCTGCAGCAAGTTTGCCTGTGAGAGCATTCTTTCCACAGCACCATCATCACCAGATAATATATTTAATATATTTAATGAAAGCCATCACGTGTGTGGTGTGGGATTTCAAAGTGAGCATTGTGCCCAGCTGCACAGCTCAGGACTGGGAAAACCTGATGTGAGCAGCAGGGTTGCAGCACAGAATCGCTGCTGTGGGCTCTGATTTTACACTGAATTTTACCCTAGATATCCCAGGGATGATGGAAGGGAGCAAACAAACTCAGAGGCTTCAAACTCCCAGCGTTGCAGACCTGAAATGTTTAAGCAAGTGTTAAACAGAGGGAGAAGAAGAGGCCACGAGGAAGAGGGAGGCAGATGAAGGGCATGGGGTGGGTGCTGGAAGTTGATGGAAGGGCCTGAGGCTCTTGGTTTGCTGCTCCTGCAGTTCCCAGAGAGAGCAAGTGGAAGAGAAAGCCAGAAACTTTGGAGCTTTCTGATATTCCAGTAAGGAATTTTACAGTTATTTTCTTACCTGTCAGTTATTTGGGGTCTGGAAGAGCATCTCTTTCTCCTGGAAAAAAAAATCACTGTGTGTGGTTTAACCATGTGTTAAAGCAAAAATCCATGATACAGGAAAAAAATCATAGGGTGGCACAATGACAGAATCACACAACAGAGAGCATTTACCCCAGTGCAGGAAAGCTGCAGCACAGCAGTTTGGGATTTTTAGGACCAGATGGCATTTTTAAACCACTTGTCCAGCAGTCCTGGCAATTTCTAAACCATGACCTTTCTATAATCCCATGATTACCTGGGAGAGAGCCTGTTTGGCTGTGAACAGTTCACCTGGCACACGTCAGAATGTTCATCCTGTTCCTGCTGCACCACACCTGAGCTCTGGCCGTGCTTTCCCCAAATTGTGGTTCCATCTCATCCCAGCTCCGGGCTGGGGAGCTTTCCTTAGCTCAGCACATCTCCATAAAATGTCCATAAAATACCTGGGATAAGCCCTTGTAGCAACACAGCCCCCATTTTAGTGGGAATTCTGTTAGTGGTGAATGAGGTTCACCAGGAATGACCCCAAAAAAATTGTGAAGGAGAAGCAAACTCCTCTTGAAACAAGCTGAAGGAATCCTTTGAATCCCCCTGGTTCTGTCCTGAATCAACACCACATGGATTATTAAGCATTTTTTCATGGTTATGGGTGAAGGGACAGGCCCATGCTATGAAACAAAGGATACAAATTTTTAATTCCCATTTCTTGATCTCTTCATTGTTCCATGGTTTTTCTCACTCAGACATATTTTACCTACTAATGGGAACTTATAAAAAGTACAGACCTAAAAGTGGGTACTGGAAAGATCAAATTTGATGAGGAAGATGCTGTCAGTGAGGTTATTGCTCAAATCAAACACTGGTTGCTTGCACTTCTTTAATTTCAGGATAATTTGGAAAATGTTTCTAAAAATAGCATTAAAGGCCTTTTTTTTTTTAACTTGTTTTCAATTTCACTGCCATTTTGTACCCTGCACTGGACTAAGGGCACATTTCCCTCAGCTGCAGATGCTCAGGAACCACATGTGAACTCTGATTATATATGAGCAATAGTTTTCCAGAGACTCATAATTTGGCTAAATTTGGATTTTCACAGGTGTTTCAAAGGACACATTCTTGGCCAGTGTGGCAAAACTTAACCAATCTCAGCCTCTCTCTTTTCCCAACAAAACAGCTTTGTTTTTTTGTTGTCTCTAACCTCACTTGGAGAAATAGCTGAACCTTTCAGCACAAATATCTTGGAGCCTGAAGTGAAAAATAGCTCGGAGCTTTCCAGCACAAATAGGGGAAAAAGAAACACTACCCAGCCTGCAAACCTGGATCTTATCATTGGGAAATGGCAGGCAGCCTTGGGAACAGGCACTGCTACGGGCAAGATTTGTCATAATTCTGATACTCTAATCTCTTTATCTTCCTGCTGCATCTCTGCTTTTATCTTCGTGTTGATGCCGTGGAATTCGTGGCATCATTTTTTTAATTTTTTTTTTTTTCCTTTTGCTTCATGCTGGAAATTGGAATGGCTTCGTTTTTGTCATTTGGGTAAAGCATGATGTGCCTTCCTGGGCTCAGGGCTTGGGGTGAGGTGTAATCATCCTTTCCTTGGCTGGGGGACCAGGTCCTGACGGAGCACGGAGCACTGAGAACCTTCTAAGGGCACGAGGGGACCAGGAGTGTCACTGTCACCATAAGATGGGGTGGATGGAGGCATTTGTGGTGACAGGGAGGACGTGAGAGCCACCCATCTCTCCTGGTTCCTGGGAAACTGGATCTATCCCAGCTGTCCTGGCACAGGAATTCCTCGAGGTCCCTCATCTGAATGTCGCTGCGTTTGCTGAGCAGACACTTGAGTCACGATATTGCTGCTATAAATATCCCTGTCACCCCGAGCCCGGCTCCTGGGGACAGGGATAACTCCTGCTGGACCTCCTGATATGGCTTGTGGAGCACTTGGGAAGGAGGCTGGCAGATCTTTGTCTCCCAGAGCATGCTCTCTAATTAGGCAGGGGAGGAGGCAGCGTTCCCTGGGAGCCATCCCCACGCACTTGGAATTCAAATCTCCCAGCTCCAGCACACAAACAAAGCTTGGGAAGAGCTGTCAGCAAGCAGGGAGAGCGTGTGGTCTGACAGGTTCCACCAGCCTGGCGGGCTGAGGGATGAGCCAGGCATGGAGGAGGTTGGTGAGGAGCGTTCCGGGGTGTTCAGCACCACCTGGGCCTCTGTGTCTCCATCTCCTGCTGCCCTGGGAAGTCCTTCCTGAAGTTATGGTGATGCCTCAGGTTTTGGCTTTTCTATTTTCAGATTCTGTGCTGCTTTAGTGTGTGGGTCTGGGCTTCACATTAGGGGATGCTGAGCTCTGCACAGAGCAGGGAGACAAAACAATTCCTGCTCCAGCTGGGGACCAAGGACAAATGATCCCAATCTCAGCCCCAAGAGCACAAACAACGTGGGCTGAGGAGAGAAAAACAAGCAGGATGGGAGTGCATGGGCTAAAGCTGGGATGGGACAATGAACTCCAAGGTGCAAATGGAGCAGAACTGATCCAAGGCAGAGACCCCGTGCCCGCTCGAGCATTTTGGGACCATTTTGGTTCCTCTTGGCTGCAGCCCTGGCTGGGCTCTTGTGCTGCCCAAGGTGGATCCATGGAGGAGATCCTTTGAATCAATCCCTGCTTTATTCTTCAACTCCATCCAGCCTCTAGGCATCAGTGGCAGGGTGGAGCTCCCATCCCCATCATCCCAGGAGATCCCTTTGCCCACTGGGTGCATCCCCAGCAGCCAAATTTCCACCCTGAAACCAAGCTCTGCTTCCCTCCTCTGAATTTCCCATCCAACATAGCTTCAAATATAACCCCAAAAAGGGATTATATTATTATACATTATTTTGTTATAAGGGGTTATATTATATTATANCTCCTCCTCCTCCTCCTCTGCCCCAGCACATCTGGAATTCCTTTAGCAGCCAGGCTGCAACAGGATCCACAGCAGAGCTCGGGAACACCTTGAGCTGGTTATGGCCTCTGAAATTAGGCAGCCAATAAGGGGAATTTTCTTTTATGACCTTTTTAGGAATATCTAATGTGCACCTAAATAAATGCTTGAGTGACACAATCTGCAGGTAGTTACCTTTTCAATATGTCCAGCTCAATGGTTTGGAATTTCACCACTCATTAGGACCTGCAGAAGTAAAGAAAAAGGATATTAACCCAAAAAAAGGCTGTTTTGAATATCTCTGTCTTGCAAGATCTGAGTGTAAATGCAGGTTTTGCCTAATTCTGGGGGATGCTATCAGAGTGAACCAGTGACAGGCTATAAAAAAGTACCCAAATTTAAAAAAAAAACAATATATTTGTCCCTTTTTTTGGTCATTATTTTTAAGACCACAGTGCTCTTTCGTTTTGTGACAGCTTTTGCTGTATTTTTTGTATCCCTTTCCTTTAAACCTCTCCAAAAACTCTCCCCTATAACATCATCACTCCACTGTGGCTATATGGGACACCTGCTTTTCTCAGTTGGAATCATTCCTGCAGATTTTTAGCCCTCTAAACTATCCTGTGGCCAGGACTGCAAACTCTATGGAATCAGGGCCACTTTAAGGAAAATTATAATTTTAACTACCAGCAACAGCAAGATCTGCCAAGAAAAGGCTGGAATACACCTGAATCAGGGATTTTTGTCATGTTACAGGCTAAATGAGAGAGATTTTCCAGTTTAAATTTGGATTTTTTTTTTCCAGATGGAAAATATGAGATAAGAACATGCTCACTTTAGACTTAGCATTTTTTTGTCTGATCAAATAAATAAGTATCCCTGAACTGGGAGGAAAAAAAAAAAAATCCAGCCACAGGAGAAAGTGGTTTTTACATCTGTATTCAAACTGTAATTGTAAATTCTAAATGTTGACAGATGGCACCTGTGGCCACGCTCCTCCAAAATTATCCCTGATTATTTGGGTGCTGTTTTAAGCACTGCAGCTAATGAGGGAGCAGAGAGGAGAGTAAAGAGAAACCTCAGTTATTTTATTAAAGGTAGAGTTTAAAGCAGAGATGTGAGAAATGGCTTTGTAAAGGATTTCAGAAGCTGGCAGCAAGCTCACACAGTTTTGTTCATCTGTGTGCAAACTCTGAGATAAAGTGACTAACTTTAGAAAGCCATGGAATAGAGATGACAGTGTTAAGATTGAACTAGAAACAAGTTTCAACAAGTTTCAAAATACAGCTTTTAGAATAGACAGAGTATTCTAAAAATAATAAGCCAACTAAAATTTAAAGTTTTGTTTCTTTACATTATCAATTTTTTAAAAGTGATACAGCTCCTTGGGCTTGGGTTCTGCTGTTCTTGGATCATCTCCTCACCAGTGGCCCTCTCCCTCCCTCCTGCTGGCAGGAGCAAGGCAGACAGGAATGGCTCCCAAGGAAAATGCCCTTGTGGAGGAGCAGCAGTGAAAGATCTCCCAGCAGAGCCTTTGGTGGCTTTCCAGTGGGAATGACAAGGAATGTGGGGCACAGATCCATCAGAGCAGTGCCACAGGTCACAGCCGCGATTTCAGCTGGCTCTGCTTTGGGCCTGGGTCCATCAGGGCATTGCTTCTTTCATTTTTCTTATCTGTTATGCAGAAATTAAGCAAATTCAGATTGCATTTCTCTTGTGGGAAGAGTAGAGGGTAAAACAGGACCTGGAGCCAAAGGTGCTCAGGCAGAAAAGTGAAAATATTTTCCTGAATTCTGAGCAGACCCAAGGATCCCAGGCAAAAAATAAGAAGTTTTCTGTAGGAGAAAAAATGTAGCTTGTGCAAAGTAAATATTTTTAAAATAATTGTATGAAAAAGAATAGTTTAAGTGCTTATCTCTGTCTTAAGGATTTGCCATAGCAATATCAAATTTATTTATTTTTAAAAAAAATTAAATAATAGTATGAAAAAGAACAGTTTAAGTGCTTATCTCTGTCTTAAGGATTTGCCATAGCAATATCAAATTTATTTATTTTTAAAAAAAATTAAATAATAGTATGAAAAAGAACAGTTTAAGTCCTTATCTCTGTCTTAAGGGTTTACCACAGAACATCAAATTTATTTTATGTTAGCCAAATTATACCAGTGCAAACTGATGAATATTTATATATATCAAGAGTAGAACCAGGGTCTTCCTCCTTGCACATCACTGATCTCAGAAAACCCTCAATCAGATTACTTTGAAATGATTCTAAATTAGATTAAATTACCCCAGAGCTGGGATTGGCTTCCATCAGCCTTGACTTATGAGTCAAATTAGCTTGAACTTACCAGTAGAACAGTTTCTTTTTAAAATTTTTAAATGGATTTATTAGAATATCAGTGGTATAATTTGACCAACATAAAATAAATTTGATATTTCTGTGGCAAATCCTTAAGATAGAGATAAGCACTTAAATGATTATTTTTTGTACAATCATTTAAAATATATTTACTTTGCACAAACTAATTTTTTTCTTTCATAGAACTTTTTTCACCCTTAAATGAGCAGGTTATCCTTAGTTTTACCCTAAAAGATTAAATTATGCAGAGAAGACATTGGAAAAAAATGGAAGAATTGGAAAAAAATGGAAAAATTGGAAAAAATTGAAGAAATGCATAGAAATGTTCAAAAAGGCCTTCAAAAATGGGGTTTTTTTTTAGTCATTAAAGATGAGAAAATACAAACTGGCCCAAATATTGAAATAATTTTTGCCCTAGTCAGGGGAGACAGAGGTGTAGCCATGCAATTAAACCCTGCCCTGACTTGCCCAGCAGCAACCATCCCGAAATTGAAAATGTGCTTTTTGGCACAGGAGTCAGCCATGCAAACAGATGATTCACTTAAAAGGGATGCTTCCCGAAAATATGTCCCCAAAGTGGAGTGACATTCCCAAATCCAGCCCTTCTGGGCAGCTGGAGAGGATTTGGGAATGGGAATTTGTCCCTGGGGTGTGCAAGGGACACTTAATGTAACTGGTGTAGGAGATGAGGGACTCCAGGCACCTCCAGCACTCTTCAAAATGCAATTTATTGTACACAAAATGCAGTTTATTGTATACAAGATGCTGTTTATTGTATACAAAAATATACAACAAACTGCATTTTGTATGCAAAATGCTTATTGTATACAAAATGCTGCTTATTGTATACAAAGTCATGTTTATTGTATACAAAATGCAGTTTATTGTATACAAAATGATGTTTACTGTGTACAAAATGCATTTTATTGTATACAAAGTTATGTTTATTGTATACAAAATGCAGTTTATTGTATAGAAGACGTTACAGCAGTCTCAGGTGGGTGACAGAGCCACGCCTAAAGCTGCCAGCTACAGCTATAGACAAGCCTGAAGCCCCTTTAATTTTGGTTAAAATGCATTATATATTTTTCTTTGCTGAGCATCTTTATGCATAACAACCAGTCTATCCCTTTACTATTACCCACAGCCTATCATAACTACTCTCATTACCACATTATGCTAATTACTATCCAATCACATGAGTTAGTGTGTTACAGTTTAAGCTTAAAGTTGTTTTTCAGTTTTCTTGCAGTGGGAAATTCTTAGACCTTTTTTCTGCTTGCCACATCACCATGTCTGTTTGCCTGTGGATTCTTTCTGCTTTTCCTAAGACCTATTTCTGCTTGGGAAAAACATCTTTTTTGTTTGTGCTCAACATATCCTTTGCTCTAAGTCATAAAACCCCCTTCCAACTCGACTTAACCTTTGCTTTCTTAATTGTCCAGTAGGACTGGCTCTTGAGTAATCCTCAATTTGAGCAATCCTCAATTTAGACATCTATTATTCTTCTATATCAAAACTTGCTTCCATCTCTATTCTGCTCTCAGGTTCTGCATTCAGAGATCTTTCTGCCGAGCATAAATATCTGTGAGACTTCCTTGTCAGCCTTTCATCCTTCCCAACGAGCTGGGATGATGGACAGCAGGATATCACATCCCTCTGGGGCTGCTCTTGGAGCTGGAATAAGGATTTGTGGGAGGAACAGACACAACAGGGCAGGTGGAAACGTGCCAGGCTGGGTCAAGGAGGATATTGTGTCTGAAGGAGCCAGGAATGCAGTACAATATAGAGCTTGGCAAGGCAGGCAGAAATTGTTTGGATTGAAATAAAAGATAAAAAAAGACCAAAAGAAGGAAGATAGGAAACCATTGTAGCCCATCTGGAGGAGATCAGGGAGCAGCCAGGAATATTGATGCAGATGGAAAAGGCTCCTGGTGGCAAAGCTCTGCTGCCTGGGATGTGGTGGGGTGTCGCCCTGATTTTTTCAAGTTTTATTAAGTTTTTTGATGTTTGTATTCTTTGCACAAATTTTCTCATGCACTTTATGTAAATAACTTATTGTTTTGTATTCCTTTATGGAGAATGAGCAACCTGATGGACTGTTGGGTTGCCCAGTGGCATTGAGGAGGTGGCACTGTAACCCTCCAATGACTCTGGGATTTTAAAAATATATAAATATGGAGTCAGATGTTTCAATAAAGAGTTTTTTTTCAATTTGTTTTAACCAGAGCTGCTCCGTGTTGTTCTTGTGTCACCCCCCGGGACGGGGGTGACAACGGGGAGAGCTGGGATGGTGCACGAGGCACACGGCTCTCCTGCCCTGATTTCCTGCTGGATTTCACTTATTCCTTGCTTTTTGAAGCTTTTTGACATGTCTGTGACTTGCAGCCAACATTTCTCCTGCTCTCTGCAGCTCCAGAGGCCATCGGGCTCTCCTCCTCCTCCTCCTCCTCGTCCCTGCCCCGAGGTCACCTCAGTGATCCAGATCCAGCTTAAAACAACCCCTCTGGGTTAAACTTTAGAAAACAAAGGGATTTAAATCCTGGTGAACTCCCCAGAATGGTTCAAAGGAGATGGAAAGGGGAAGGAGCAGCCAGGGGTGGAGGTGGTGGGACCACATTTCTGTGGGGCTGCGGATGGAGCTCATTTAATCCCCCTGGAAATACAACGTAGCAAGAGGGAGCAGCACTTTTCCAGAGGAACATCATCCAACAGGATTCCCCCTCCCTCCCTGTTCCCTCCTGGACATCTGGAGGCAATATGGGAGGGGAGGTCAGCGGCCCCACACGGGGGGAGGGAAAAATTTCATTTAAAAACGCACAAATAAAGCCCCAACATTTAAAGGGATGGAGCACAGAAGATGACATAATTTCATTAAAATGAAAATTGAAATGAACGCTGCATTTGGAGCTTCAAAGCCCTGGCCCTGCTCTGTTTTGGGGAGAAAAGGGCCTCCCTGGGGTCCCCTCTGTGCTGTGGCCAGGTTGGCCAGGGTTGCAGGTGCCAGAGGCTCCCATGTGTTCCTGGCTCCTCTGCTTGGACTGGGATGGACTGGGGACAGTTCTGAGTCCTGGAGCAGCCAGCTGTGGGACTGAGCTAGCCAAAGGCCACAGTCTGGGCAGGAATTGGGTGGGGATGGTTGCCCAGGTGGCTGCCCTGGATCCTTGGAAGTGCCCAAGGCCAGGTTGGATGGGGCTGGGAGCAGCCTGGGACAGTGGAAGGTTCCTGCCATGGATGGGGTGGAATGAGGTGGGATTTAAGGTCCTTTCCAACCCAGACCTCCCCTGGCCCAGCTTGGGGCTGTTCCCTCTCCTCCTGTGTCTGTTCCTGGGAGCAGAGCCCAACATGGTGACATTTCCAGTCTTCTTTAATTTCTTTTCTGAGGAAAAATTCAAAGCAGAGCTGGCTCAAATGGGATCTTAAGGAACTTTCAGGTTGGGAAAGACCTTTAAGACCAGCACTGCCACGGCCACCTCATGTCCCCAAGTGCCACATCCACAGGGCTTTTAAATCCCTCCAGAGATGAGGACTCCTGGACAGCTGTACCAGGGCTGGACAATGCTTTTTTGTGGAGAAGTTTTCCCAAATATCCAATCTAAACCTGCCCTGGCCCAGCCTGAGGCCGTTCCCTCTCCTCCTGTCCCTGTCCCCTCCTGGCAGGAGCTGTGCAGAGCCACAAGGGCCCCCTGAGCCTCCTTTGCTCCAGGCTGAGCCCCTTCCCAGCTCCCTCAGGG
>WBNO01007551.1:4827-36754 GCA_013400575.1 Peucedramus taeniatus | reverse complement strand
CCTCAGGGATTCTCCAGCCCCTTCCCAGCTCCCTCAGGGATTCTCCAGCCCCTTCCCAGCTCCTCAGGGATTCTCCAGCCCCTTCCCAGCTCCCTCAGGCTCCCCCTGCTTTGCAAACTGCCTGTGAGACAAAGCCAGGCTCTTCTCCAAAGCTGGGCTTTGCAGTCCTGGCTCAAGCAGCACTGCCAGAGCTCACAGGGAGTATTGCCTTGTTAAGCAGTGATTAAACATTGATGAGGAGCCTCTGCTCCTCTGTTTCCCAGCAAGGTAAAAACTTCAATCAATGCTCACAAGGGTGACAGCAACCTCTGGGGACGTGCAAAGCTCCAGCATTGGTTGATAAAGTGAAAATTTGGAGGTACCAAANAAAAAAAAAAAAAAAAGCCATTAATGCAAATGAAATTTGCACTTCCATGCAAACCATCCCTTAACCCGATTTGAAAATGATCTGCACCCCCTCTGCTGGGCTGCTCCTGATGTGCAAACGTTTTCCCAAAGGCAGATTTCCAGGAGAGCTTGGCCTGCCAAAAATCTGGAGCAGTGTCCCATCTGTGTCAGGAGTTATGGGGCACCCACACCACAGACAGCTGGGGAAAGGTGCAGGGAAATGAGAACAGATTCCTAAAATCAGATGGATGAGGAAAGCCTGGAAGGGTTGGCTTTGCTGGGTACAAACACTGCAAGATTAAAGACAGTAAAAATCCCCAGAGGTTATTCTGCATAAACCCATTATCCCCTGTTTTCCATGCCCACAAAGAATAAAAGTAGAAGAAATCAGTTCAATTCCCAGCAAGAGGGATTTCTGTCAGATACTTATTAAAAACAAGGTGATTGCACTCAGCCTGTCAGGTACCTCAGAGTCTCCCCCTAAAAGCCACCAGTGTGGGATGGAGAACAAAACAGGATAGACATGGAAAAGAAAGTTCCAGACCAGTGTTTCCCTAACAAAACTTTCTCATTTTAATTGAAATTCAAAACCAAATTTTTAATTTTGCTTTTAAGATTAAGACTTAAAACCAGGTTCTGCTGAATTGCTTGTACTAGCAGTCTAGCAGAAGCATAAAATAGTATAAAATCTGATTTCCACTGGAAAATATATTTATCAATTGACATTGCCAAGTGAAGTAAAAAAAACCCCAAACCCCAAAAATCCTGCAAACCTCATCCAGTAAATTCCACTCAGCTCTCCACATCTCATTTGCCCAAACTGCTGTCCCTGGAGTGTTGGTGGCATCACCTGGTGTGACCCACACAGGTCCCCACTCCACCCCAGCATTTCCTCAGTGCTGCCTTGTTCTTGGCTTTGCTCCAAATTATTGCAGCCACAACATCTTAAAAACAAACTCTCAACCTGTTTCTTCCCCATGTTTTGAATATTCATGGGTTATTTCCCCCTATTTAAATCCAATTACCTTTTGGGGTGTTTTTTCTCCCAACTTAAATCCAAATACCTTTTGGTTTGGTTCTTTTCCCCCAACCCTCAAATATTAAATCTTCCAGACCACGTGGGTGAGGGCCACATGTCCTGTCCCAAAGATGTGCTAAAGGAGGGAAAGGCTGGGATGTGGCTGAGCCTGTCCCAGGACCTCAGAATAGGCAGGAAAGGGATGTGGAGATCCTGGAAACAGCCTGAGCTCAGCCAGGCAGACCTTCACAAAGTCCAGCTCCCATAAAACACCCCAGGCAGCACACTGGGAGGTTTTAGGTCATTTTTTCCCCCAATAAAATGGTGATTGTTTATCCAAGTAGATACACAGCAGTCACAGCCGAGCTCCAATCGTTGGGGTTTTAAACTGTGCTAGGAGAAATCACCCTCTGCATCCACAAAGGGTTTGGGAGCTCTTACTTACCCCTTTAATGACACTGGTGTGACACTTCAATGGCAGTTTGAGCTGGAATTTCAACCTCTAACACAGATGATCACAACAGGAATATTTGGGAGCTCACACACTGACACAGCTCTGGGCATTTACAGCCTCCTGCAGAAAATGTCTTTGTCAGAAGGAAGAAATGGAGCTCTGCTGTTTGCTGGGCTGAGGGGCTCTGCTCTGCTGACAGATGTGCAGCTGAAGTGCTTTTCTGCTCCAGACAAGTTATGATGTGCAAGAAAACACCCAGGGATGATGAATCACAACTGCCAGGCACGATGACAGAAATAATCGAGCTCACATTTGGGCTCGGGTGCATCTGCACAAAAGCTGTGAGGAGGAAACACACACAGCTCCGGGGATGGTTGGGGTGCTCAGGGAGAGGGGCTGGGGCACAGCAGGGATCAGCCAGTGATCCTCCTGTGGGGAGCAGGACTGCACCAGGAGATGGGAACAGGGATGGCTCCAGGAGATGGGAACCCAGGAGATGGGAATGAGGATGGCTCCAGGAGATGGGACCCCAGGAGATGGGAACCCAGGAGATGGGAATGAGGATGGCTCCAGGAGATGGGAACCCAGGAGATGGGAATGAGGATGGCTCCAGGAGATGGGAACCCAGGAGATGGGAATGAGGATGGCTCCAGGAGATGGGAACCCAGGAGATGGGAATGAGGATGGCTCCAGGAGGTGGGAACCCAGGAGATGGGAATGAGGATGGCTCCAGGCCAGGGTCCCAGCTCTCAGGTGAGGCAGTGCCTGTGCAGAGATCAAACCACCCTCAGGGGACTGAGCTGTGACCACACAGACCCTGCTGGGGCAGGACAGCAGCACCTGGGAACAGCAGGGGTGTTCAGAGAACACCTTGAGGATCACAGGATAAAGGGATCCCCTGGGACCATCAATCCAACTCCTGCCCTGCACAGACACCCCAAAATCCCACCCTGTGCACCCCTGGCAGAGATGCCCAAACCCTCCAGGAGCTCTGGCAGCCTCGGGGCTGGGACCATTCCCTGGGGATCTGGGAAGTGCCAGCACCCTCTGGGGAAGAACCTTTCCCAAAATCCAACCTGACCCTCCCCTGGCACAGCTCCAGCCGTTCCCTCCCCTGCTCTGCCACTGGTCACACAGACCAGGCTGCTCCAAACCCCATCCAGCCCGGCCTTGGGCACTGCCAGGGCTCCAGGGGCAGCCACAGCTGCTCTGGGCACCCTGTGCCAGGGCCTGCCCACCCTCCCAGCCAGGAATTCCTTCCTAGAAATGCATACAGACATGCTGGCTCATAATATCCCATAATCCATTAATCCAAACCCGATGTATTACATGAGCAGCTACATGTGCATGCCTGTATAATTCAATTTTCATAATTTATAAATACAGCCCTTTGTTGTAGCAACTGCTCCTGCACATGTTATGGAAAAACATAAATCAACAAAATAATAGGATTGACTCCCATCCCAAGCTTTCCTATTACCCCCTCACGAGGAGCTGAGCCCCACAGCAGCTCCCCAAGTGACTTGGGAGGCCCTTTGGCCAGCGAGGTTCTACCACAAAACCTCCAAGAACAGCCTAAAACTAAAGGACAATTCCCCTGCCCCACCACTGCTCCAACCTGCTCCGAAGATGCCAAGCAGCCCCCTAAACCTCTGATTATTATTATTTATTATTATTATTATTTCTTCCAGATGCTCCCCTCGTGCAGGGACGGTCTGGATGCCTTTGATCCATTAAAATCCCAGCTCTGGCTGTGGCTGAGGGCTGGAATCCTGCCCTTTGCTGTTCCCTTCCCTGTCAACATCCATTTTGGGAGAGCCCAGCACCCTCCTGGCCACAGGCACCACCCCCAGCAGCAGCAGCAGGATGAGAGAGCTGATGGATGGGAAGGGCAGGAGATGGGGCACAATGGCACAACATCTGGGAGAAGTTAAATTTCCATTCATCACAACTGGGGCCTGCTGACAACAGCTGGAACCCTGCCTGGTGCTCAGGGACAGACTTCCAAGGCTGCCTTTGGAAATGGTGTTTGCAGATGGGTCTGCAGGCTGGAAAAGCCACCAGGACAACAGCAAAGGGGGAAAGGAGCATGTTCTGGTTGATCCTGATGGATTCCTGCTGGATCCAGGCTCTACCAAGGAGGTCCTGTGTCCCAAGTAATCCACACTGCAGATCCATCACTGGGCTGGCCCTGGGGAGGGGGGAGAGGAGCTGCTTCAGTGATAAAAGGAAGCTGCAACACTCCCAGGGGATTTATTCCTCAAAGCATCCTCTCCCAGCATTTCTGTGCGTGGAGGGGAAGATTCTCCCAGGTTCCTGACAAATGGAACTGCAAGGTGTATGTAGAAATAATGGAGAGAATTCAGCTCCAGCTCTTTCCCTGACACATCTGCCTTTGCTAATTCCAGTGCAATCCAATATAAAATAGATCCTGCTGCACTGCTGGGCTGGTGGAACAGCCTGGAGAAAGCTCCAGGAAGCCACAGGGCAGATGGCTGCAGTGCTGGTTTTTCCCAGTATTTCATTGATCCAAGAGAAAGCAAGGAGATTTACTGGATTTCAAACAGTTCCTGCAGATATTCTCTGAAATCAAGCAGGGCTTCAAAATTAGCAGTGACTCCTGGATTGCAGCTGGCTGTCACCCTCAAAATCTGCTTAAAGGTCTGGGAAGTGTCTTTCTGGGGAGGAATCAAAAGATGACAGGAGAATATTCCTCAACCTACTTAGATTCCATGGGGATTATAAATAATACAGACATTTTTGGTATCTTTGGGCTCACAGAACTCACTGATAAAGCCAAATCATTTCTCTGACCGTGGCCAAGCACATTTTCTCTGTCTGGCTTTTCCTATGGATATTCAGGGGTGACCTTTAAGATTCCAGGCTGTATTTCTGTGACCTAGAAAAATCAAAGTATAGCAGAGACTTGACATATTTGCTCTTTGCAGCAGAACACTCTGGTTGCTTTGTGCTGGTTTCTCCCAGAGTCGTTCATAAATAGCTATTTAGTGAGAACTGCCCTTTTTTCTTCCCAAACTTCACAGAAAAATAAAAAAATTAATTTAAAAAAACCCTCAGTCTCTGTGGATCAGTGCAATGATCAGGGTGTTATCAGCAGCTGTGAAAGGGGGGAAAAATAGAAAAATAGAAAAATACAGCTCCTGTGCATGGATCATCATCACCCCATCAGGATCATCTGCAGGTGCTGGGGGAGAGGGGAGCAGCCTGCCCTGCCCTGCTGGAGCTTTGGGTTCCTCCTGCTGGGAACAAAGGATTTCTTGTTTGGACAGACCTTCCCCTGAACTTTTCCACCCCAAAGCAGCGCTGCTCCTCTCCTTCCCTCTTTAACCCTTTAATGCTCCTGGTGCAGGGAGGGGTTTGAGTTCTCACAAAACATCCACGGTGGATTTTTCCAGAAACAAAAAAAGGCCCAAAATTCCATTCTGCTTGGAATAAACAGCCAGGGTCTGATTTGGAGGCTGCAGGGATATTCCACAGGTGTCCCTGTGCAGCCCGGGGTCAGAGCAGGTTTGTTCCAGCATCTGCAGAGCTCCCAGGGCTTGGAATTTCCACATCTCATTGAAAGAATCTTTGCTTTTGGCTTTCTTCCCCCACTCGTGAAAATCAAGATGAATTCACAGACCTCTCTGCCAGCCTGTGGGGTTTTATTCCCCTCAGGATGAGCCCAACCTGTGCATTTCCAGCTCTGATATTTCTGTTTACAATCCTACAGCCTCCAAAATCAGCTCCTTGCCCTGCCTGGCAGCATTTCAGGTTGAAATTACAATGTTGGGGAGGCTGGGTAATGTCAGGGGCTGCTCCAGGGCACAGTCCCCACTTCAGGCCATCCCACTAAATTAAAGTTTGTGGGATTTCAGTCAGAGCCCAAGCCAAGATCCTTAAGCTTCAGAAAATGAACACGCCACTGTAACCTAAACCAACTCCTAGGGAAATTCCTCTGCCAGCAATGCTGGACACAGAAATCCCAACTGATTTTGGGCAGGTTGCACCTCTCCAGAGCTGCCAGCTGTGGGGTGAGGGACACCCCAGGCAGTTTCTGCTCCTCACCCAGCCCCTCCTGCTCCCAAAACCCCACAAAACCCCACAGGCAGAGGGTTCTGTCAATCTGCCCTGCTGCTATTCCCAGCTTGCAGCACAAAGTGTTTTCCTCTCCTGGGATGCAAGCAGAATCTCCAGGAATTCCTGATCTGCTGGAAATGGGAATATACAGATTTTATTTCCTAAATTAGCTGGATTAAATGCAGAATTCCTGGCTGATTAGAGGCACACGAAGTGAGGAGAGGAGATGACACTGCTGACAGCAAGGGCTGAGCAAGGCTGGGGAAGGAGACTCCCAGGGGGAAAGGCTCCATTTGATCCCGAGTGCAAAGGAGCACATGATAGATTTAGTGTGTGATTATTACAAATTAACCATAAATTGAAAGCCAGACAGTTTCCTGTTCACAGGGAGGAGATGGAATATTAAGCACTTCATGCAATTATGAGGAATTGTTTCCATTTGGCATAAATCATTCTCCAGCCCCCATTATCTGCCTGTAAAAAGCACAAGTGTCTTGGCTTCTCCACATTAATAACTTCCTTGGAAATTATTCTTGCAGGCTCTGTGAGTGATGGGCTAATCCTGTTATGAGATTTTAATGCCAAATTACATATTCAGCCTGGAATGATACTATTCAAACTCCTTCCCACAATCAGAGTTTTTCATTTCAGACTTTTTTTTCCCCTAATATCCCTCACACAGACAATGCCAGCAGGAATCCCTGGACAAAGCTCCTGGAGCCTGCAGCTGCCCTCAGATATTCCTGATGAGGTTTTCATATCTCTGGATCTGAACACAAGCACAGGAGGGACTTCACTAAAGGGTGATTTCTGTATTTTTTTGGCAAAAAAGCCAAAATATCCTTAATTTTTCAGGCACACAGATCCATTCAGGAATAGCAATGGATCAGAGAGGGAAACTTGGAAAATTTATAAGGAAATTCTGAATAGCTGCTTTTGGTAAAGGGTAAAAACAGAAAGTTAAAACTGCTAACCCTGACTTGATCCAACTATTATCCCTAATCTACCTTTGCATTAGGTGCTATCAAATTATTTTTACTATTAATATACAAAATATATTAATATATATATTATGTATTTACATTATTTATATAAACTATTATATATATAATGATACATATTTATAATATAAAACTCATTTGACTATTAATCACAACAAACTTTGATTTTCAAGTGAGAAAACCCACAGAATTCAGTTGGCTTTACAGGAATACACTGTATAACCAGTAATATCTAAGACACAGCTACCAAGAGCTACTTCACTCCCAGAACTGATAATTCTAAATTAAATTTATTAATTAATTTCATTTTCTATATAAATTTAACTCCTTTAAATTAAATATTATTTAATAAAATTAATCAGATCCCTAAATTTTAATTTTTGGATGGACAAAAATAAAAACAAATAATTTAAAATAAAATAAATATAAAAATAAATCACTGCAAAATGTCTAAAATAGGACGTAGATTTCTCTAAACGTGGCTTTATGATTAGTCTGAGGAGCTGGTTAAACCCAGTCCTGGTGTTAGCTGGGACAAGATCAATGGCAGTTTCCCAGCTCCCTGCATTTCTGTGATGCCAATCCAAAGCTCAGCTTTCACAGAAGATTTTAAATCTCCTCACCAGAGACAAACTGCTCCCAGATCTGCGAGGGGAGCTGGATAAATCTGGGAGATCTGGAAGTGACAGCCAGGCAGGGAGCACCAGGAACGGGGAATTCAGGCTGACAAACCCAAACTGAAATTTGTGGTGGTGCCTTTTGGGCATCTGAAGTGGGGATAAACCTTCCCCTGCCTGCCCTGAGCTGGGCACGAGGCTAGGCCTGGCCTTGAGAGGGAGGAGAGGATAATTCCAGAGGGAAGGAACGGTGGGAGCACAAATTCCACAGCAGAACAGCCCCAGCTGGGCGGCCTCGAGCCACAGGACAGAGCTCCAGGGAAGAACAGCCCGAGTGGAAGGTGACCTGAGCACTCAGAGCCCTCTCCAAAAGCTGCCTGGAGAAGCTGGGGATGCCCCTGGAGCCCTGCAATGCCCAAGGCCCTTTGGAGTCACCTGAGCTGATGGCCAGGCTCTGGGAGAGGTCACCTCAGAGCTGGAGAACAG
Organism: Peucedramus taeniatus; assembly: GCA_013400575.1. Lineage (NCBI taxonomy): Eukaryota > Metazoa > Chordata > Aves > Passeriformes > Fringillidae > Peucedramus > Peucedramus taeniatus. The sequence continues at coordinate 28,711 of WBNO01007551.1, read as the reverse complement.
GGTTGTGAAGAGGAGTAAATCCCTCAGGAAGGAGTTACACAGGCACTCCAACCCCTGTGGTTACAGATACTCCGAGGTGGGAGCTGCTCCCAGGAGCAACAAACCTTTATTGCCTTGTTTCTCCAGGAACCAGGGCTCCTCTGCTTCATTAACTCCTCTAAACCTGTCTTTATTGGGAAATGTCCCCATTGACTCCCCTAAACTATCTTAGACCTGTCTTTATTGGGAAATGTCCCCATTAACTCCCCATAACTATCTTAGACCTGTCTTTAATGGGAAATATCCCCAGTAACTCCCCTAAACTATCTTAGACCTCTCTTTAATGGGAAATGTCCCCATTGACTCCCCTAAACTATCTTAGACCTGTCTTTTTTGGGAAATGTCCCCATTGACTCCCCATAACTATCTTAGACCTGTCTTTTTTGGGAAATGTCCCCAGTAACTCCCCTAAACTATCTTAGACCTGTCTTTTTTGGGAAATGTCACTGTTTTTTGACTGGAGCAGCCTGGGACAGTGGAAGGTGTCCCTGCCCATGGCACTGGATGATTTTTTGATTCCTTTGCAACCCAAACCATGCCAGGACCCTGTGGCTGGATCCATTCCCACCCCTGGTTGTATTTCCAGGACAGTTCCATTCCTCAATCCCCAACACCACTCAATTATTCAATCTGCATCTCCTCCAAACCTTGATCCCCTCCAAGCAGGAAAATTTGCCTCTGCTCCTTGTGGGAACGTGGCTGTGATCCATCAGGGAGTTCCAGCCCAGGAATGACAAGGGGAAGAGCTCTCCCAACCCACCACAGGCTAATGGCAGCCAGCTGTTGTGCTAATGAGAGCCCAATCAATAATTCATTTGATATTCCTGCTGCAATTAATCGTGGGGAATTAGCAGGGCTTTAATGTGGCACTAGCACACATTTCCTGGCACGTAAATTGTCATTTTACAATTCCTGCTCCCTGGTTTCACCCCACAGCTGCCCTGGCTCTGCAGGCACACGGAAACCATGGGAGCTGCAGCATCCAGCAGGGGTGGGAGGAGCTGGAAACATTTCAAAGGCATCTGGGGGACTCCTCTGCCCAGCTTGGGTTGGTTCCTCACCCTCTGCCCAGGTTACTCAGGACTGTCCTGACTTTAGGACAAAATAACTGTGGAATATTTGCTGGGTCTCCTTTCTCATTATTCAAATACTGCACCCAAGTACCCTGAAAAACCAACATTATCCCCACCCAGGAGCTGGTTAAATACAGATAAAAGGCTAAAGAAGTTGTAAAATTGCTCTGAACTCACCCAGCACACCAAAAAAAGGTATTTTCATGACCAGCAAGCTCTGCAGAGGAAAGTGCTCGTTCATTCTGTGCTCAGAGCTGTGAAAGTGGCCAGATCTAAAGGCTCAGAGCATCTCCTGCAGAAGGGACACACCTGAGGGAGGTATTTGGGGTGGGTGGGGACCTCAAGTACTAATTCAGGGTGCCATAGAGGGTGTCAGTAAATTGGTGCTGTCAGGAGAACCGGGAATTATTCTCAGGAAAACAAAAATAAAGCATCAAACCGCTTCTCTGTCATGCCCCAAATTTAGGGCTTTCCAAGATGCCCTGTAGAGCATCCAAGGAGAATTCCTGGCTATCCCAGAGCCATAGGAGATTCCAAACTGAGAGAGAGACCCCAGTCCGGGCTCCACTTCAAGGCAAACCTTCCAACCTTTAGGGCTATTCACAACAGCTGGCCTCAGGATTTCAAATCATCCCTTATTTGATTTCTTTATTTAAATTGAAAAAAAAAAAAAAAAAAAAAAAAGAGGGGAAAAAAAAAAGAGGCAGAGAAAGCACTTTGCCTTGGGCATCAATCTCATTAAGAATTGCTTCACACCTCTTTCTTATGCTCAGTCAAACGAAAGATTTGTTTGATTTCCTTGCTCTGCAAACAGCCCTCATAAAACTCGTGCCATTCTCTCACCTCCCTTTCAAGTGCCATCTTTTTGTCCTCGGATGCTCGCAATTATTAACATATTTTACAGCGTGCCCGAGATAAAAGAGCCCTCCCAGCCCGGTTCTCTCACCCTGCTGGAGGTTGTTGTACCTTTGATCACCCTCCCTGTCGGATGTGGGGCCGAAGTGGGAACAGGAGCAGGAGGAGGGAGCCCTGCAGCCACCCCTGGATCTTCAGGCAGCACTTTGGAGTCACCTGAGCTGATGGCCAGGCTCTGGGAGAGGTCACCTCAGAGCTGGAGAACAGGGTTGTGAGAAGGAGTAAATCCCTCAGGAAGGAGTTACACAGGCACTGCAACCCCTGTGGTTACAGATACTCCGAGGTGGGAGCTGCTCCCAGGAGCAACAAACCTTTATTGCCTTGTTTCTCCAGGAACCAGGGCTCCTCTGCTTCATTAACTCCTCTAAACCTGTCTTTATTGGGAAATGTCCCCATTGACTCCCCTAAACTATCTTAGACCTGTCTTTATTGGGAAATGTCCCCATTGACTCCCCTAAACTATCTTAGGCCTCTCTTTAATGGGAAATGTCCCCAGTAACTCCCCTAAACTATCTTAGACCTGTCTTTTTTGGGAAATGTCCCCATTGACTCCCCATAACTATCTTAGACCTGTCTTTTTTGGGAAATGTCACTCTTCTGATTTGGCTTCTTCTCTACGCTCACCTGGTGAAAAGCCCAGATTTCTTAGGGGGAGGTTTAAGCAGGGCTTAAACTGGATTTTAGGGAAAATTTCGTCATGGAAAGGGCTGTCCAGCCCTGGCAGAGCTGCACAGGGCAGGGGTGAAGTCCCCATCCCTGGAGGGATTTACAATCCCTATGGATGTGGCACTTGGGGACACGGGGCAGTGCTGACCTTGGCACTGCTGGTGGTCCTAAAGGTCTTTTCCCACCTAAACAATTTTGTGATTCTGTCATTCCGAGGACTGTTAAAAGCAGAACTGAATCCATCCATCCATCCATCATCCATCCATCCTTCCCACCTGGAGCAGCAGCGTGTCCCAGGCAGGGTCACGGGGCCATCTAGAGGAGAGGATGAGGAGGAAAGAGAAGGAGAAAAAATGAGAACAAAGGAGAAGGAGTTGGAGCCCTGTCATCCTTGGGCAGCCCTGGTGGCACCCGCAGCACCTGGAGAGGTTCCAGCTCTCTCCTGGAATGCCAGAGCCAGGTGCAGAGGGAAGCTGCAGCCGGGAGGTTTCTCCACAGGGGATGGGGATGTCCCGGAATGCCCCGTGGGACACAGGTGTCCCCTCCCAGGGCAGGGACACGGGCTGGGAGCTGTGCCCGGGACAAAGGGCACAGATAAGGGCTCATAAAGAAGGGTGGAATCTAAAGTTCAGTTCCGTGTCCCCTCTCCCTGTGCGGGTGAAAATCCTGGAGCTGGATTTTCCCTGGAAAAGGCGCGGGGGGTAATTTCCACAGGAAGGATTCAAGGGATCTCACCTGCTCCGTGCTGAGCGCACAGCCCAGTTTTCCTCGGGCATGGATTGCTCGCATTCCCGGCTGGGATCTGCTCCTGGAGATCCCATCAAGGTGTCCTGCAGAGCCCGACCTGCTCAGACCCGGCTCCTGCTGTTCATTCCTTGTTTCAGGCGCTCAGGCACAGCTCATCCCTGCTCCTCGCCCCCTCCAAGCTGTCACAGCCCGGCAGAGATGAGAAAACACAAAATACAGCAACAGCTCCTCCAGGCTTCCCGAGCTAATGTGGGAATTTGCTCACAAAAGTGAATTTGGTGGTGAATTCTGAGGCTCCTGCCTTGCTTCAGAAACATTTCCACAGCGTGATCCTCATCGGGTCTTTGCCTTCCCAAGAGGATCCCAGGCACATCCCACTGGTGGTTTGAAAGCAGGAACATCAGCAGAGACTGAAGGGAACCAGGAAAAAGGAGAGAGGAGCATCCTAAACCATCCTAAACCAAGCCAAACAATCGCTTTCATTTTAAATGCAGCCCCAAAACTGTCCTGATCCATGAAACTGCATCTGCTGGGAGCACACAGCCTCACACGGGCTACAAACAGGGAAATATTTGTGTAAATTGCAGAATAATGCAATAAAGCACATTTTTTATCCGCCCTGCAGCTCTGACTCAAATCTGCCCATTAATCTAAGAGGTTTTCCCAAATTCCTCCTTTTTAACCTGTCCCAAATCAAGCTCCTTTCCAGAGCTCTGACACTTGAGGATGAAATCTCCCTCCCAGTGTTATCAATATTAACAATTCTGTCTGCAGCTCCCCTTTTGGCTCTTTTCTGGCTGCAGGGCTGTGCTGTGTGAACAGGGCTATAATTTGTTTTTGTTGGGTAATCCAGCCCAGATGCTCCAACCCAAACAAGGCCCAGACCTATTGAGAAAAGGGGGTTATTTTTAAATGGGGTTTCTGACTAATTTGCAGCCAGTCAGTGATGTCATGGGCCTTGAATGTCAGAAAATCACAATGCTCCAAACCACTAAACTCTTGCTTTGTGTGCTAAAGTGTATAAAGAAAAGAAAGGGCTTAGGAAATTTACATTTTTCACATGTGGCTGAAATGCTTCAGGTTATGAAACAGCAACCCAAGGGGTTGGGGAGACCTCTGTGGGTTTAGGGTGGAAGGGACCTCAAAGATCATTTATTTCCAACCTCCTCCTTAAGCTGTTGACAGAATCATTTCCATAGTATCCTATTCTCTGACAAAACCAGGATTTTAAGGGGAGGAAGCAGTGGTGGGACAGTGGAACCAAGTGTGGGGTGCTCTCCATGAGCTCCTCCCCTCTCCTGGCCTGCCAGCCCCAAATCCTGCTCCAGAGCATGGAGTGTTTTCCTGGGCAGGATTTTTCACTTTTCAGTCTTTTTAGCCCATTTTTCCCAGGAGATGACACAAGTGGCTGCAGCTCTGGGGTGGCTCCTGTCCCAGTTATCCCAGTTATCCCAGTTATCCCAGTCCCAGCTCAGCCCTGCTGGGTTGGGATCTCCCTGGGAGCCACAGACATCCCACATTCCTGATGATGGCTTGGGTTTAACAACATAAAAAAGGGGAAGATTTTTCCCTCCCTGTTCTGAGGTTCAAGTTCCCCTCCAGGTCTAACTCTTGAGAGGAAAACCTGCTCCCAATATTCTCTTTTTAAAATATATTCTCCCCCTGATGCAGACATTGGATCATTTGAAACAAACCAACACGATGCTGCTGGGGTTTATATTTTATCCATCAAAGAAGGGTTGGTTTGGGTCAAAGCAAAAACCATCAGGAATGCCAGGAGAATTCCCTTCTCAGGGGACAAGGAGGAACCTTGGGGAGCCGTTCACAGAGCTCCCATGAAGAAATAAATATTTAAAATCAATGTCTAACAGTTGTGTTCCAACAGTTTCTCTACATGACTTTATATCTGTTATTTCTTCTCCTTTGGGTTTAAAAATTCAAAAGTAAATTATGAAAGTGTGTAAATCACCTCCTGACTTATGTAAAACCCAATTCTTCCTCCATTTAAATCACTTTAAATCATTTAAATCACAAAAGGAATCCTGATTAGGGAAAAATCCAAGTTACCAAGCCCAGCCAAACCAAGATGTAATGCCTGGGTTGGAGCAGGCCAATTCTCACTGCAGAAAAGATAATAAATTGTTCACATTTAACTGCTCACACTGACCTGAACAGGTCAAAAAATAACCTGTGAGCACCAGGAACATCCAGGGGAGCTGCAGGTGGATTTATAACAACACTGATTTTTCTTCTGTAGCATCTGGTTCTGCCCAGAATTTCCTGGAGGATTTTTTCCCCCTGGGTGCAGCACATTAAAATCCACAAATGACAACATTCAAATGCTGGGTTTGAGCAGTGTGGAAAGACAACGAGGCTGTGGCAGATTTACAGTGGAAAAAAGGGGAAATCCTGTCCTGCACGGTCCTGGGACCATCAATTGCTGTGGCACTGCTCTGCCAGGGATGGGGAATCTCCTGCCCTGCTCTCCTCATTCCCCAGTGGCAGTGCTGCTTTTCCTGGAAAATGGGAGCAGCTGTAAAAAAAAAAACAACACAGTTTGATGGATAAAATCCATTTGGCAGACACTTCTTTCAGGACATTTTATATTTTATATATATTTAATTTTTTATATTCAATTTCAAGGTCATATGTATATATATATACACTTATAATATTGATATTATCTATATTAATTGTATATTTGCATTATTGGAATTATTGATATTATTTATAGTATTTATATTATTGATATTATTTGCACTGTTTGTATTATTTTTATTATTTATATTCAGGCAATTTTAAGTTTATCATTTCCAGCTGCTGCTGGAGATTCCAGGTCCAGGTTGGGCATTGGGGTTTGGAGCACCCTGGGACAGTGGAAGTGTCNCTGCTTCCTGGAAGATGAATTTCTCCAGCGGAGGGAAGCAGCTCCTGAAGGTTAATGAGATGTTTAATTAACACCTCCCAAGGGAAACCTGGGAATGCATATTGAGGAGCAGCCGCTCCCTCCTTCCCTCCCTTCCCTCAGCAGCCACGAGATGGCAAAAGAGCTCAAAAAACAAGGAAACCCCGCAATTCTGTTTTTTTTTTTTTCAGCAAAATCCACCGCAAATCCCGCCTGGCCGTGCTTCCCAAGCTCCGCGGGGTCGGGGGCTCAGGGAGGGGGTGCAGCTGCCGGGACATCCCTGAGGGAAAAAGGAAAATCCAGCCCGGCCTTGGGCACTGCCAGGGATCCAGGGCAGCTCTGGGAATTCTGTGCCAGGGCCTGCTCACCCTCCCAGCCGGGAATTCCTGCCCCAAATCCCATCCAGTGCTCCCCTCTGGCGGTGGGAACATTCCCCTCATCCCGCCCGCCAGGCCTTCCCGCGCTCAGGGAGCTCCCCGCGCTGGGGTTTCCAGCCCCATTGCTGTCCCTCCCCATCAACCCCAAATTCCTGCGCTGATCCCAGACCCTCCCCGGCATCCCGAACGCTGCCCAGGTGAGAATTCCTGGCACATTTCCCTGTGCTTCCCCCTCATTCCTTCCACAAACCCTGAGGAAGATGTGCAGCAAACTTCTCCTTCCGCAGGCCTATCCCTCATCCCGGAGCTCGGCACTAATTAAAACCTGAGCTGTAATTAAGGAAGAAACGAAACCCCCACAGGGGCAGGGCGCTGCCGGGAACATGAGGGGCTCCACACCAAACCCAGCTGGATTTCCAACCTCTGCCACAGCAGGAAGGGGATTTAGAGCCCTCATTTCCCGAGGAAAGCGCCTCAGAGTACAAACATTGGCCTTCTTGCAGCCCCCAGTGAAGATTTTGCTGCTCTGCTCTGAGCGGATTTTTGGCCTCTCTGCTCTCTCATCCCCTGCCAGCAGCTCGGAGCTTTGAACAGCCCGGAGACTTTCGGGAGCTGTTTGCAATTGAGGAACCAAAAACAACAAAACAAACAAACAAACAAACAAAAAAAACCCAACCACAACAAAAAACCAAAAAACACACCAACAACAAAACAAACAAAAAAACCCACCAAAAAAGCCCACAAAAAAAACCCACCAAAAAAGCCCACCAAAAAAGCCAACAAAACAACCCCCCCAAAAAAAAAAAACAAAAACAAAAAAACTCAACAACAAAACAAAAAATAACCCCCAAAAAAACCCCAAACAAAAAAAAACCACCACAAAAAAAAAAAAAAATTAAAAAAAAAAAAACACCCCGTGTTGGAACCTGCAGCAGTGCCCGGACCCGCCTTTGATCCCTCAGCCGTTCAAAGGAGAGGAGGAATCCCCCAAAAAGCTCCCAAACCCCCCAAAAAGCTCCCGAATCCCGGGATCTGCTGCCGCCAGGTGGCACCGAGATGTTCCCGTTCCCCGGCACCCAAAAGGCAGAAAGTTGCAATTTCCTCTGGGATTCTTAGGAATTGAGTGGGGAGAGAGAAAATAATCCCTTCCCTCCCCACCCCGGGAAGTAGGTCCAGGGTTTGGGCACATCCCAAAAAGGGACATCCCATGGTGAGAAAATTCCCAAGGACATGGAACTGTTGAAGGACACGAGCCCGAGGAAGGCACAGCAAAGGAAAATTAGCTCTGTGCTCTGGGGGCTGCTTGGGAGAGGGAAAAATACCCTGAATTATGATATATTAAATATCCTGACAGCTCAGGAGCTGCTGTCCTTCAATGGGATCATCCCTTCCTTCCTAGTGGATGTTGGAAACGAATGGTATCCGAAGGGAAAAGGGACTTTTTAACAGTTCCTGAGTTATCACGATAGAAAAAAGGCTGAGGGAAACCCCCTTTGAGACACCAGGAGCATCCTGGCTTTGCAAATTCCCTGATTTTTTTTTCCACTTACTCAGCCACAGGAGAATCCAGGAGTAAAACTAAAGAGCCTTTATCACCTCCTCAGCTGGAGGGAGGAGTTTCAGAGTTCCTTGGTTCACACAGGCTCTTGTGTGACTTCCACTAAAGATATCGATGAAGGTGACCCAACCCCCTGAATAATTTAAATATTAACGTTATTAAGAGCTGGAAAGTGGCAGAAAGAAAAGGGGGCACAAAGCTGCCCAAGGGGAAGGACTTCCACAAGGGCTCGCTCTGTCTGTTCATTGCTGCTGTGAAAAGCACAGGCAAAGATTATTTTAATATTCTGCCCTTCCCTCCTCCTCCAAGGAAAATAAAATTCTGTTTAAAATCATTCATGAGGCCAAGCAGAGCCAAGGGAAGAATATTTTAGTCATGAGGTCGAGTTTTGTGAGATCCATTTGCTGTTTTTGCAGGAGCTGTTTTTGCCTGGCTTTGGAGGTGACTGCACAAACATTGGAAATAAATGAAGAAAAATTTCTGTTTCACCTTGGCTCCTTTGTGGTTCATCCCATCCCACCTGGATCCTGCCTTGGGTTTGCTCCATTCCTCTGTTATCTTTTACCAAACCAAAAAAAAGGAAGCAGAGCCTGAGGTAAAGCAATTCCCAGCTCCATGAGAGATGAAGAGCCCAGCTGGAGCTGCTGTGACCCCACATCCTGATTTTACCCCACATTCCTCTCCCTCCCCAGCTCCACCTGATCCTGCTGGCACTGAGGGATCAGCCAGCAGAAAAAACAAAAAAAAAAAAAATTAAGGAGCCCTGCTTGGGAACTTCTGCAGGCTGGAAAACCCAGGGGAAGAGAAAGTTCCAGGGAGGCCTTAGAGCCCCTTCCAGTCCTTGAAAGGGAATTTAAAGAGGGGGGAGATGTTTTGACACAGGCAGAGAGTGACAGGGAAAGGGGGAACGGCTTTAGACTGAAAGAGGTGGGATTGAGATGAGATTTTGGGAAGGAGTTATTCCCTGGGAGGGTGGGGAGGGGCTGGGATGGAATTCCCAGATTTGCTGTGGCTGCCCCTGGATCCCTGGCAGTGCCCAAGGCCAGGATGGAGCAGCCTGGGACAGTGGAGGTGTCCCTGCCATGGCAGGGGTGGCACTGGATGGGATTCAAGGTCAATCCCAACCCAAACCAGTCTGGGATTCTGGGATTCTCCTTCCTGACAGGAGCCACACTGGATTATCTCATCCCACCTGGATCGGCCCCAGGGAGCTCCAACCACCTTCCTCAGTCCCACCTGAGAACATTCCTGGAACAGCCCTGAATCCAGAGCATTTCTTTAGCAGGATGTTTTTATGGGAAGGAAGAAAATTAAAGATTTTCCCTTCGCTGGCTCCCACCACAAACCTGGCAAATCCCACGGGATTCATCTCCACAGGGACAGCCTGGAGCTCTGCCCTGTCTCTGCCTCATCACTCCTGCCTCCATAAAAATCCTGGGTTGGGGGGATGCCTCAGCTTTTGGCTTTTCTATTTTCAGATTCTGTGCTGCTTTAGTCTGTGGGTCTGGGCTTCACATTAGGGGATGCTGAGCTCTGCACAGAGCAGGGAGACAAAACAATTCCTGCTCCAGCTGGGGACCAAGGACAAATGATCCAAATCTCAGCCCAAGAGCACAAACAACGTGGGCTGAGGAGAGAAAAACAAGCAGGATGGGAGTGCATGGGCTAAAGCTGGGATGGGACAATGAACTCCAAGGTGCAAATGGAGCAGAACTGATCCAAGGCAGAGACCCCGTGCCCGCTCGAGCATTTTGGGACCATTTTGGTTCCTCTTGGCTGCAGCCCTGGCTGGGCTCTTGTGCTGCCCAAGGTGGATCCATGGAGGAGATCCTTTGAATCAATCCCTGCTTTATTCTGGAACTCTGCCCAGCTCTGCTCCAGGGCAGGGGGGCAGATTGAAGTGAAAACATTTTGGGCCAACTCCATTTTATACCTAACAAAGCCTTGAATCAGCCCTGGCTGAGCTCTGGGATCCCCCTGATCCCGTTGCTGTCTCATCCTCCAGGAAGGCACAAGGAAGGGAAGACTCCAGTCCTGAACAGACGTGGTCTCCTGAGCTCCCTGATGCACATTTTGGTCTCTTTGATGTCCTTCCAACCTGCCTTGTCATCCCTGCCCTCTAAAATGTCTCAAGCTGCTTGCCAGAGGCCTTTTGCTGTTAGCAAAATTGAAAGCTGTGTCCATGGAAGGAAACAATTCCATCACAGACCTTCAGTTTCCTTCCTTCCCACAAATTCCCATGGAATTCATGATGAAACCACTGGGAGTTGTACCTGAGCATCAAAAACACACGAGGCCAACCAGGCTTTGAGGACAAACTGGGGATATTTGGTGTTTGCAACCAACCTGATCCTCTACCTGAGCAGAAATCCTGCACTGAAATCCCAATTCCACCAGTGGGAATCAGAATTTAACTCCAGCAGGGCCAAGTTTTTATCCTCAATGTCCCTTTTCTGAGTCTGGAAATAGACTGGGTTAGGAATCCACTGCTCTTGGATTACCAGGGCTGAGAACTTCTTGTCCTTAAAAAAACCCAAACTGTCAGCAGGCCAAGGACTGCCAAATTCCAGAGGGAACCAAAGGCAGCTGAACCAGGACGAGGGCTCTGACTGCATTGGCTCGTTTGAAAGTTAATTTCAAGACTATTTCAGCAGTGATGCCACACACACAAAAATAAATGCACCATAAAAACAACCTGGGGTTTTGTTTTCCTGTGAGAGAATTCCCTGCTTCCCCCGTGCTGGTTATTAATATCACAAATGCCCTTGGAAGATCTATGGCCTGAAATAAATGTCATTGATCAGGGAAAATGAAAATATCACTGGGCCCAACAATGACAAAGCTGCTGCTCCTGCCAGGCCAAGAATTTCTTTCATTTAGGAGCCAGAGCTGCTGGCAGGGGCTGGGGAGGGAACTGCTTGCCAAATGTCTCCATGGGAAATGAAATAATTGGGAATATTCACTAGCAGGGCAAAGAAAATCATTGCTCTCTTTGGTCCACAGACCCAAACCTCCTGGAGTTAGGCTGGGCTTTCTGAAATGGTGCCAGTGGGAGCAGAAATTCTGTTGGGATTTGTCCCCTGGCACAGCCAAGGGGACCTTTTGAGTGGCTGGTGATGGTTCAGTGAAGAAACACAGCCCTTCCCAATCCCAGGGAGTCCTACAATGGAAAAAGGGGTCTTTAAAGGATTCCTCATCCAGATCCCACATGAATTATTCTGCTCAATGGAGCTGTGCTGATTTTGTCACACAGGAGGAGCTTCCTCCTTTCCTCTCAGGGGATGCTGCAAAATTCAGGGACTCTTTTCCCCCACTACAAAAATAAAAGTTGCAGGAAAAACCAACATTAAAAATATCCCCTGCAGGCCAAGGCAGAGTCACAGCTCTTGGGTGAGTCACTGAATTTTCTCAGAAAATCATAAAATCCTGGGTTGGGAGGGACTTTAAATCCCATCCAGTGCCACCCCTGCCATGGCAGGGACACCTCCCACTGTCCCAGGCTGCTCCAAGCCCTGTCCAGCCTGGCCTGGGACAGTGCCGGGGTGGGGCACCCACAGATTTTTTGGGAAAACCATTCCAGGGCCTCCCTACCCTCACAACATCACCAGATTCTGGACATTTTGTGCCACTGGAACAAAAACCTGGGATCCATCCCTGCTCCCTCCCCATTCCTGTTGTCCCCTGCTGAGCAAAGTGACAGTTCTGTCCCCAGGCTTCCCTCCAGGACACCCCTCCAGCAGCTGATCCTGTGAAACACAAACTCTGGGATCCCTCAACCATCCTTGGAAAAGCTTGGAGAGGGGATTCAGTGCTGGGAATCCCAGGGGGGAGCATTCCCTGCTGGAGAACTCCAGGGCTGGCCAGGAAGGAATGGCAGAAATGGCCCCAAAAATTCCCTTTTGTGGGGAATTTTAGAGACATCCCTTGGGAAAAAAAAAAAAAAAGTTTTTTCCTCTGTTTCTCCACTCCTCAGAAACACCTGAGCAGGTGGAGACTCTTGGGTGAGGGGTTTTGAACAGACTGAGTTTTGTTTTCTCTTTATCCCCTTGAAATCCAGCTGGGATTTTTGGGTTTGTGCTGGGCTGGGCTGGGGGGTGGAGAGCCCAGCTGGGGAGTCAGGGAGAAAACACCAGCACTTCCCAAATCCCTGTTTTATCTCAGCTCTGACCTCCAGGACACTGGGCCTGGTTCCCCACTACAGCTTTTGCTTTCCAAACTCAACTTCTTGTTCATTACAATTAACTCAACATTCAAATGTACAGGTTCAGCAGAATTCTGTGAATTCTGTGAAATTCACAGCTTCAGCAGGTTTTAAATGGTTTGGGAAGTCTGAATTATTCTTAACATTGATTTATGAATAATGAATGTGTTGATTTTGTTTCTTTAAAATATTTTAAATAATTAAAAAGATTAGTATTTATTAACAAATAATAATTTAAAAACCAGCCACTGTTACCTGCTGGGTGCAGACTCTTTCAAACACACTGTGAAACTATTTCCCTAAATTAAATTTTGTTGGTTTTTCCCTCCTTTCTGCTCTGCCTGTTTGCTGTATTTTCTGCCAATGTGTTTGAAATCATCCCCTAGAGAAACCAGAACACCCAAGGCTCTACAAACCCTCAAAGCCCTGATTTCATTCTTAATTAGTACAATTACACAACCCTAATGTGCTGCACTGGCTGCTTTCTGCCCACAGTAATCACAGTGAGCTCTTCATTTGGATGTGGATCTTCTCACTCCTTTAATGCCCCCCTCATCCTGCTCTGATTCCCAGAAAAGAGGCAGGAATGGCAGAAAACTCCACAATTTGTTTTACTCATCATTAAAACGAAGTTGTTTGGAAAAATCCTGCAGACATGGAGGGGAGAGGATCATTCCATGTGGTGGGAATGAGGACAGACAGAAAGGCCAAGAGAGGAAAAAACTGGATTAATCTGTCCTAAAATCCCCCAAACCCAACAGAACCAGAGGACAGGAAATAACAGAGACCCACGTGGCAAAATAAAACACTTTATCACCCATCTTAAATCTCATCCCCACGCTCCTGATCAAGCCTGACAATGGCAGAGGCCAGAAAAGTTAAAAGTGAAATTATCAGCTGCCTTGAAGTGCAGAGAGCTGATGGGGCCTTGCCCCTGGAGCAGCAGAGTCCCAGGAGATTCTGGAGTGTAAATCCAGGGATCAAAGGAGGCCTTTCCCTGGTGTATCTGGAAATGAGCCCTGGCCACAGCCCCAGCCCAGCCCCTCCTGTCACCATCTGCTGTCCCTGGGCTGCAGAGGGGATGGGAATGACTCCTGTCTGCAAAGGGAGCAGCCCCAGACCCTGCTCACCCCAGCTCAGAAGGTGCATTTTAACATCCACAGCCACTACACAAAATAAATCCCAGCATTTTCCAGCAGAGGAGACACAAATCTCCATCTGCTTCCTCACCTGGCCACAAGTGCAATATTGATTTTCTTCCTGCTCCTCAGAGCTGCTGAGTCAATCCATGGTTTCCCAAATGGATCCATGGCACGGGGGGAAAACATCCAGCCCCTGTGGGACCCCCAGAGAGAGCAGCTTTGTCACCAGGCACCAAAGGCACCAGAGCTTGTTTGCCATGCATATCTTGTATTTTTAAACAACTCAGACTTTCTGTCTCTGGGGTGTTTGCCTGGTTCTCCAGATAAATTCTGGTTTTTCTGCTCAGAATAAATCTCTCCTGGCAGGAGCTGTTAGAACATCTCCCTTTATGCCTTTTGGACATTCAATGGCTCTGCAGTTCCCTGTTGTATTTCAGCAAATGCTGATGACAAATTCCCTGATAAATGAACAGAAAAGTGGAGCAAGTCCCACCTGGAAGGTGCCCCTGGTTCCTATCCTGGAGGGAGACACAGCAGCACCACCCAGGATTTCAGCCTTAAAGCTATTCCCTGTGTGCTGTCCCTCCATCCTTGTCCCCAGTCCCTCTGCAGCTCTCCTGGAGCCCCTTCAGGCCCTGCCAGGGGCTCTGAGCTCTCCCTGGATCCTTCTCCTCTCCAGGTGAGCACCCCCAGCTCTCCCAGCCTGGCTCCAGAGGGGCTCCAGCCCTGCAGCAGCTCCGGGGCCTCCTCTGGGCTCTCTCCAGCAGCTCCAGGTGCTGCTGATGTTGGAGCCAGGGCTGGGGCAGCTCTGCAGGTGGGGCCTCTCCTGGGAGGAGCAGAATTCCCCCTCTCTGCTGCCCAGACAGGGAGAGCAGCTCAGGAGGGGCTGGATCCCAGCACAGAGGGATGGGGCAGGTGGCCCCACCTCACCCCCATCCTCCTCCCAGGGCTCTCTCCACCTCTTTGTGCTGGCCCTGCCCCATCCCAGGTGCAGGAATTGGTGAGCAAAGGCAGCTGAGCTCCCATGAAAGGGTATTTTTGCATGGATGGGATGTTTTGCCCATTCCCCAATGGCTCCAACCACCTGGGGCCAGGGGCTGACCCACCCCAAATTCCAAATCCCAGACTCCAGCACTGCCCCTTCCATGGGGACCCATCCCATGGCTCTGCCTTCCCCAGCTCAGGATGGAGCCAGCACTCACTGAGGGGGACTGGGAATCCTTCTTGTCCCTGCTGCTCTGAAATGTTATTGGGTTTTGGATAAACTCTGGAAATGCCCAACAAACCCCTTGGATTTACACAGATATTCCCCAGAGCCCCAACAGATCCTGGTGATTCATAAACCCACGTGTTCCTTATAAATCTAACAGAGGCTTCTGCTTTTAAATTCCATAAAAAGAGCCCAAATTCTCCACACAGCTGAAGGTCACAGCACTGCAGAATCTTCCTTTGTGTCTCAAGGTCAAAATTCATTTCCCAAGAGCTGCTGTTCCCTCTGCAGGAGCAGATAAACCACAGGGTTTAGGGTAAAACTCAGCAAATTAAGGCCCAGAACCAGCCCAACACCATTCCCAAATGTGTTGCACTGTTAAATGGGAAATAAAGAACACCACAGATGCTTCCAATAATTCCAATTTCGAGTCAATTTTCCCTCCTTTGTCTTAAAGAGCTTTTGATGTGCAGTCCCAATATTGTGTCTCTCTCTGTTTTTAATAATTTTCTATTACCTCAGCAATATAAACTGTCCTGCAATGGGCTGAACTTTAATCTGGGGAGATCAAACAGGCAGAAATACCATGGGCTGGAGAGTGACCAACTCAGGGGCAATATTCTCTCTCCTCCTATTAAAAATGGCCCACAGCAAGATAAAAAATTGCTGCTTGGATTGCACAGACATCACATCTTTGAGAGGCTCCAGGCCCATGGAAAGGGAATTTTCCCATTTTTTCCATGGATGTCCTGCAGCAGAACCAGCTGCTCATTCCACCCCCTGACCACAGAGCCATGAACTGATAAAGAAACACTGGTTAAAATATTGTAACACACAAGAAAGATGCTGTCAAGTTTTTCTGCAAATGAAAAATTGACCTTTTTTTTGGTCCAATGGCTTTGAAAAGATATTGTGTTGTTTGTGCAAAAATGTTCTTTAGAGCAACTGCGTTCAAAAGTCTCTTTTTGCTGGCTCAGGCTCTGCTTTATAACCCCTCAGAACCACCTGGGAGCTTGGGCTGCACCATCAAATCCCTCAAACCAAACAGGATTGTGGGCAGGAATTGTTCCTGGGAGGGTGGGGAGGGGTTGGGATGGAATTCCTAGAGCAGCTGGGGCTGCCCCTGGATCCCTGAAGTGTCCAAGGCCAGGCTGGACAGGGCTGGGAGCAGCCTGGGCCAGTGGGAGGTGTCCCTGCCCATGGAATGGGGTGGGATTGAAGGCCCCTCCCAAGCCAGAGCATCCCAATCCCGTCTGGAGGAGGCAAAACCAAAGCTCAGGCACCCTGAGGAGGCTGAATCCTGCCCAAAAGCCAAATTCCTCCTGCTGAATGTGCAGGAACAAGAGCCAATGGATGTGGGAGGTAAGCACACATGTCAGAGCCTTGCATCCAGCAGGAGTTTGTGCTTGGAGTGTTCTCCTGGCAGGCTGGAGCTGGGGGGTGTTTCAGGGCTCTCCTGGTGAACGCAGACCACGGGACAAGGAAATGGGATTGAGGATTTCCAAACCTTCCTGGAAATCCTTGTTCCTGCAAAGCAAGGCACAGATTCCCTCCTGACCCTAATCCTGAATAAACACAAATCCTGGTGAGTCCTGAGCTTTCCAGCCCTCATTTCTGCACAGGCAGCCCTGGGATTTTCCTCTCAATCCAGAGAATGCAGAATTCCAGCCCAGTCACTCCTCTGTGGGAAGAAAGGATCCAAATCCCCATTTCAGGCTCTGCCTCAGTGGTCTTTACACCAGCAAATATTTATTCTCTTTCACAGCAACACAACCAGCCTGGAGGGGATGAGATTGTGCAGATTGAAGGCTCAGTAAACACTGCTTATCCCGAGTTTTATTCCCAATCCTCCGGGGCTCCTCCATCCAGCCAAGACTGTTGTGTTTCCAACAGCCCTGGCTGTGCTCTCTCCTTGAAGAAGGGATGATGATTTAGCATCTGGAATATTCCCTCTCCCTTTGTTTGCCACAAAACCAGCTTTCATCCCATGTCTGCATTCCCACCTGAGGAGTGACTCCACTTCTGGCCTCTCTGATTTTCCCCATTACCTCAGCAGCTCCTTTAGGGTTTTCCCTCTCGCCTCTCCCCGAGGAGCTCCTGCCTTTCTGTGTTCCCTCCCTCTCCATCAGGTGTGAGCCAGACTGTGATTTCAGCCTCAGAATTCCCAGATTTTCCCAGCTGAGAGGGAGGGAGGGCAGGGAGAGGTCTTCCCAAGGCTTTCCAGGTGTGCTGTTCAGAGCTGGCTCGTACCTAAAAATACTCCAACCTCAAGGACCCAGCTTTGAAATAAAGGAGAAACCTCAGCCTGAGCCCTGAGCGGTTTGAACGTAAAACCACAAAGTGTGTGAGGGGTTATTTTATGATCCCACTGCTGCTCCTGAAGGATTTGGTCATTCCTAATTCCTGATTGAAGCCAAGGATGCTTGGCTGGCACCAGCTCAGCTTCCCTGGTACCTGGGAGCCATGGATCCTTCCACGTCCTTCAGGATGGAGGAAATGTCGACGTGTCCGTGGTAAAACAATGTTTTAATAAACAGCAGCATAAAATAATCAGTGTTTAATATCATCTCTGGCACGTGAAATACAAAAATGCACATATCTCAGTTATAAAATACCCTTTGTTATTACATTTTTTTTTTTTACCATGCTTGCCTAATTGAAATGCCCGTAATTAATAACTCAATCATCAAGTAATACAGTGATTAAACGCATGCAGTGAAAACAAAGAAAGATATTTGTATAAGGTAGTGGCTGAGTATCACCATGATATATTTCAGGAACATCT
Organism: Peucedramus taeniatus; assembly: GCA_013400575.1. Lineage (NCBI taxonomy): Eukaryota > Metazoa > Chordata > Aves > Passeriformes > Fringillidae > Peucedramus > Peucedramus taeniatus. Next base: position 11,093 of record WBNO01007551.1, on the reverse strand, counting down.
ACATCAGGGTAAAAATCAAAAGAAACAGCCCCAAGATATAAAATGCAGAGATGTATTTTCACTTCTGCTGTACAAAAACATCATCACACTTTTGTGCAAAAAGTTAAAAATAAAGTCCTATTATACAACATTGTCAGCTGAGCAAAAAGATTGTTTTTTGTGGACAATAAAAATATTATTCAGTACAAAAAAAGAGTCTATGGAAAATGTACCGTACACAGCACGTGTGTAACTCATTAAAGTGGTTTCAAATGAAGAATCTCGATTGGTTCTACCTGAATGGGTTTTTTAATGACACAAATGGTGCATTTCTAAGTGGAAAATCAGCACTAATTCACATTATTAGACACAATTGCTATCGATGGATTTGCTGCCTGATGGAATGTGAGCCTCCCTTCTTCCAGAGTTACTGGAGTCAGAGTCACTGAAATGACACAATAAATATTCCTGGGAAAGCTGATTGTCATCTCTAAAATTGTGGTTTGGCGCTTTTCCATTACACAGTTGCATAGCAACAAAAGGATATAAAATTCCTGCTTGAGCGACTAGATCATGAAATGTTATCTTTGAAGACGTTGATTCAGGTTCTGAAATTAAAGCCCTTTAATTTCATTTCCTTTAAGGCAATTCCTTTAGAGCTCCAGCTGTCCTTAGCAGCCAGCAGCAGATGAGGTTTGCAGACTGCAAAGCTGATAACTCCAGCATTTGTGCTGCCACATAAATGACATTTTTTTGGTCTGAATCGGAGCTCAGACTCCCGACTAAACCAAAGACCAAAATCCCACCTGAAGTAATTGATTCAGCTCTCAGATCATATATTTGAAACACGATCCTCGACTGCAACATTTACAAATATTTTCCCTATTGGCACTGAAATTGCACGCCCAGATCTCCGAATCTTTGCATCTCCTAAAAAAAGAGACAAATATTAAAATACGGTTTTCGGTATTAAAAAAAAAGTTCCTGTGATTCAAACCACGCCGGAGGTTCAAAAAGCTGTGAAAAAGCATCAGATAAAATGTTTTTATTTTAAAAAAACCCCTCAGATTCCCTCTCCCCTCTTTGAATTGCTGGTGGCACTTGGAGAAACGCGGCCAAGGCTGAGGATTCCCACCACGAGGATCCATCTGGTTGTGCCTGCCCATCCTGGCGAGCAGTGAAACTTCACAGAAGACACTTTGCTGCGATGTCTGTCCAACAACCAGAAAAGGACCTTTAATAAAATATTTGAATAGAAAAAAAAAAATCTCCTACCCCTTCCGAGTCTGCGTCTAAAGGGTTCTATTTACAAAGGCCTCGCGTATTTACAACTCCGCCGAAATCACCGACTCGTTGGGTCCGTGCATGCTGGAGTCCCCCAGCAGGGAAGACTGCTTGGAGTCAATTTTGTAGGGTTTTTGAGTTTTATTGCCAAACACCGTCATCCCCATGCCCGCCGGGTGGCTGGGGATGGCCATGTGGGATAGCAAGGGAATGTTGGCCTCCTGGTTGGACCCCGACGACGGCAGGCTGGTGACGTGGCCCGTGCTGGTGGAGCCGCTGGCGCTGCTGGGCGAGCGGCTCTTGGGAGGGGGGCAGTGCTGGATCACCCTGGGGGGAGCCTGCGGGGGGTAGTGGGGCGCGGGGAAGGCGGCGTAGCCCGGCGGGATGGGGTACCCGTTGATGGGGATGTAGCGCTGGTTCTGCGCCAGCGGCGGCCCCATGAACCCCGCCAGCTGGCCCTGCGGGATGCCCTGCGCCGGGAACATGTAGTTGGGGTACCTGGGGTTGCTGAGGTTGCTGACGGGGCTGGCGCTCAGGGAGGTGGTCTGCGTGGTGGCGTTGCCGCCCGAGGGGGTGGTGGAGCTGGTGTGGCTGGAGAGGCCCTCCCAGGAGCGCAGGCGAGCGTGGATCTCCTTGAAGCGCGGCCTGCGGGAGGGCAGGTCGTGCCAGCACTCCGTCATCAGGCTGTACATCCTGGGGGGACAGTCCTCGGAGCACGGCAGCAGCTGGCGCTTCCGGATCATCTCGATCACCTCCTGGTTGCTGAACCCGTAATAGGGCTGAAGGCCGAAGCTGAATATTTCCCACAAAACCACGCCGAAGGACCAAATGTCGGAGTCGGAGGAGAACTTGCCGTACATGATGGCCTCGGGGGGCATCCAGCGGATGGGCAGCAGGGACTTGTTCTGCACCCTGTAATAATCGGCCGAGTAGATCTCCCTGGAGAGCCCCAGGTCGGAGATCTTCACGTGGAGCTGCTCCCCGATCAGGATGTTGCGGGCGGCCAGGTCCTTGTGCACGAAGAAGTGCCCGGCCAGGTACTCCATGCCGGCGGCGATCTGCACGGCGATGTGCAGGAAGTCGCCGTGGTCCAGGCTGGACTTGACCGTGCCGTCCTCGTCGCTGCTGCAGCCCACGTCGGAGTGGGGCGAGCGCATGACCAGGAACTCGTGCAGGTCGCCCTGGTTGGTGTACTCGAAGAGCAGGCACACGGGCTGCTCCTGCGTCACCACGCCCAGCAGGCACACGATGTTGGGGTGGTGCAGCTCGGCCATCAGGGACGCTTCCTGCTGGAATTCCGCCCACTGCTGAGGGTTGTTGAAGTCCTTGAGGGTCTTGATGGCCACGAGCTGGGCGTGGTCCATGCCCGGCAGGTAGAGGTGGCCCTTGTAGATCTTCCCAAAAGCGCACTCGCCCAGCTCCTCCATGAAGCGAACGGCGGAGAGGGGCAGCTCCTTGGCTTTGCTCTGTGTGAGAAACACCAATAACGGGTCAGGACTGAAAAGAGCCCTTTTAAAGTGAAACTCTCGCTGCACGATGTGTGGGAGCCAAGGAGAGGGACACAGGAGTGATCCCACTGGTGGCAGGCACAGCCCGAGGGACACCAGGACCCAAACGGGATCACCAGGACCCAAACAGGATCACCAGGATCCAAATGGGATCACCAGGATCCAAACAGGATCACCAGGATCCAAATGGGATCACCAGGACCCAAACGGGATCACCAGGATCCAAACAGGATCACCAGGACCCAAACAGGATCACCAGGATCCAAATGGGATCACCAGGATCCAAATGGCACCATGCTCCCAAAGGTAACAAAAAGTATTCCTTTCCAGCCTCTCCACAAGGTCAGATACAACAAGAATTGGATCCAAATATATGCAGGAACCATCAGCATCTCGGCATTTGGCCTTGGGCATTTCTGTGCTTCCAATTGAATGTGACTAATTTCAGGAATTGAGGCAATTCCCGTGTTCTAAGAGGTCCATGCTGAAGTGTTTTCTGGGCCAGGCCCTGGAGTTTTAGCAGGAAAAAAATGATTTTGTTTTAAAAACCATGTCCTTGTAGCCAATTCTCCCCTGGCTTTGCTGTTAACCCTTGCAGGTACAGCAGAGTCTGTTTCTGTTCCCACTTTTCTGTCCCATCCTGAAACTCTGAGTTTCTCAAAGGAGAAAGGCAAACCTTTTAAACATTTATTGCCCTTTGGTGTGCACATATTCACTCCTGGGCCATAAAGAACCTGTATTATTCCCAACTTCCACTTGTGCTTGTAACACCCAAAGCCACTCATTTAGGGCCCTCAGTAAATCCACAGGTAGTAATTTAAGGTTAATGAGTTTGGGATCTAGGTTCTGTAAATTAGTGTAAACATTGGCATTTGCATTCCTGAAATCATGCAAGGCCAGCTTTCCAGTGGCAATGTGGGGAAAAAACCTGACATTTCAAATAATCATTAAAAAAAAGCCATTTTAGCATGAATTAATTCTAATTGTATTGCTCACTTACGACTTTTATACAAACACTGCATTAATAATCATCATAATGATAATAATAATTATAATAATAAAGCCATTTAAGCAGGCAGCCCAGTAGACTGCACAGTGATGGCAGGAAATTAGCTATATTGTTGAGGAACAGATGGTTTATATTACCCAAATCCTTTAGGCTAAAACTTGTTTAGGTCTGGCATATTGTAAATTATATTTTAGTAATGAAAGTGAAATGACCTCTGTCTGACCTGAGCCTGGGTCTGTCTGTTTGAACCAACAGAGTGGAAAACTGGGGGAAGAAAATGAAGCCATAAAGTTTTGGCAGGAAGGGCTCATTTGGAGTGGAGCAGTTGTAAATCTGCTCAGCTTTTGTTTGACAAGTATTTGTCACACACGGGTGTCCAAAATGTAGGGAAGTGTAAAATACACAAGAGGCAGCAGGTCAGGGGAAAGGGAGAGGGAAACCCACCCCTTCCACCTCTTCCTCAGCTCCAGGACAAGAAGTCCTTAATTTATTATATATTTTTGAAGGCAATTAAAATCCCTCAAAACTGGAGGAAATGCTAACATTCCTGTTTATCCAAGCAAACAACTGCCTCAGTGGGAGCTTGAAGCTTAAATGTGTTTTCACCCAAAGCTGACATCAATTTTCAAAATAAGGTTCCGTTTCCTTTCCTTGAAAATATTGTTTGAAAGGCAATCAAAACACTGGAGACAGGGAGAGCTGCCTTTCCCAGTGGGAAAATCCTGAATTAGCATAAATAAAATGAAAATATTCCTGCAGCACGTGACTTGCAAATTGAAAGGAAAGAGAATTTTGGTCAATATTTGCAAACATTTCCAGGAATCTCTGCTTTCCTGTGCTGTGTGTGCCAGCAGGAAAAGTGGGAATTGCATCCTCAATAAAAGGAGCTGGCATTCCCATTTTCTTCAGGACTGAACCCCAAATTCCCAGCAGAATAGGGAGCAACCCCAAATTTAGCAAAATGTTCCAGGAGGTTGGATGCAAGATGCAGTTTGGACACTGATTTTATTAAATGGTTTTTTACTGCTACCAACATTTTGAGCTAAAACCACTCCAAGCTGTACAGGGAAGCTGGAATTGGGAACTTCCAAGGAAAATGAAGATAAATTCACCAGCCAAGTGTGAGATACAGGTTTCCACTCTAAAAGAACAAATTCCAAAGGAGCAAAGCCCATAAAGTTCTTGAAGAACCACAAAATATCCTGAGTTGGAAGGGACCCCTGAGGATCAGGAGCCTTGGCATGGTGTGGAACACCAGGGAAATGCTCCTCCAGGGCATTCCTGTGCCTGTGGATGGCAGGAGGCACTGCCAGCCCTGCCCTGGGTGCCACAGGTCTGCACATCCCACCAGGAAATCAGGAAAACGAGGTTGGTCCCACTTAAATCAAAATGTTTTTTTAAATTCTTCTTGGAAGTGGGGTTATGGTGAAGCCAAACAGCAGCAGCAGGAGCTGTGCTGCAGGCAGAGCTTTGAGGCTGTTCTGGACATTTCTGCTTTTAGCTGAGGGAACAGGGAAGCCTGAAAACCCAAGGAACAAATCTTTCCCAAGGTGATTTTAGCTGAGTGAAAGGTGACAGATGAACTGAGCAGGGCCATGAAAAGCTCTCCTGAGGAAATGCTGAATCACATTTTACCTGCATTACCTTCTCACTTAAATGAGGTGTTTCAGAGATGCTTCAGGAAGGGCTTTCTTGCTTTATCACACAAAAACTCCATTATTCCTCCAGGGACACTGACACACAGAAATCCCCCCTTGGTCCAGCACATGCTGCAGCTGAGAAAACCCTCACAAAAACCACACAAATCACAGGCTGGAAATCAACTGAACATCTCAGTGCTGGGTTGTTTGAAGCATTTTCCTCCCTGCCAGCAGGTGTGGAAGCAGAAATGTGGGTGTACCTTTGGTTTGTAGGCGTTGAGCATGGACATCTCCACGTTCTGCCCCCGCACGTGCTTGGGCTGCCTCTGCACCGGGGGGGACGAGGATTTCTGGTTGTTCCGGCAGATGCAGATGAAGAAGAAGAGCAAGGCTATGGCCAGGGGAATGGTGACACTTGGCACCAGGATGTATAGGATTTCCATTTTATTCTTTTCCTTGGAATCCTTGTAATCTGGTTCGGAAAGGAAAAAAAAAAAAACCCGACAAGGAATGAAGCATCCCACAGAGTCAAACACATCACTAGAAGTGTTAAAAAGAATAAAACTAGAAGTGTTAAAAAGAATAAAACATCCTTTTATCTTGCTGAAATCCACCTTGAATGCTGTTTTATTTAATTAATATTAAAAGGAAAAATTCTTTTGTGGAGGAACCGTTCTGTGACAACACACAGGAACAGTCCCATGAAGAGCAAGGCTATGGACAGGGGGGAATGGTGACACTTAGTGTGGCACCAGGATGTACAGGATTTCCATTTTATTCTTTTCCTTGGAATCCTTGGAACCTGGTTCAGAAAGGAAAAAAAAAAAAAAACCAACAAGGAATGAA
>WBNO01007550.1:3514-13572 GCA_013400575.1 Peucedramus taeniatus | reverse complement strand
GGGGGGGCTCCTTAGTTCGGGGAGGGTTTGGGGGGTCCCCGTGCCCCTCCCTACCCCTCAGGCAGCTCCCCCTCCCCAGCGAGCCCTGCGGCTTCGAGGCCACGTACCAGGAGCTGGCGAGCGCCGTGCGGGACGAGTACCCCGACATCGAGATCGAGCCACGCCTGGGGGGCACTGGTGAGACCCCACAGCAGCCTCACGGGGCTTGGGGGGCACCCCAGGCCACCCCCAGCGCCGTGCTGGGCCTTTGGGGTGGGTCAAACCTGCCTGGAAGTCATGGGGGTGGTACCTTGGTTGCTGCTCCTCAGTTTGGAGGCAGAGCTGCCGTGGGGGGAACGGGCTGGGGGTGCCACGAGGGGTTTGGGGGGGCACAGCTCAGGGCTGGGCCCTGTGTGTGCCCTCAGGTGCCTTTGAGATCGAGATCAACGGGCAGCTGGTCTTCTCCAAGCTGGAGAACGGGGGCTTTCCCTACGAGAAGGACGTGAGTACCCCCGGGGGTCCCGGGCTCAGCCAGGCTGGGCTGGGGGCGTGTGGTTTGCAGGGAGCCCCTCCTGTGATGGGATCACTGTTTTGTCACCCTCTGGAGCTGTTCCCCCTCCTGCCACCCTGCCAGGACCCGCTGCAGGTCCTGCTGGGGTGGAGTGGGAGGGGACAGAGGGGCAGCTGTCGCTGTGGCCTGTCCCTGTCACCTCCGTGTCTCCCCAGCTGATCGAGGCCATCCGCAGAGCCCGCAATGGGGAGCCCTTGGAGAAAATCACCAACAGCCGCCCCCCCTGCGTCATCCTGTAGCCCCCCGGGGACAGCAGGGTCCCCCCACGCTGCCCCTCGCTGCCCTCCTTAACTCCCTGCACCACTGGGGGGCTCCTGGGTGGCACGGGGGGTCATTGTCCCCTGCCTGACCTGCCGTGGGGTGCAGCCGTGGCTTGGGGGGGGTCTCCCACCTGCCTTTGCCTTCCCCCCTCATCAGCTGCACCTCCCTGGGGGGCTCAGGGTTGGCACCCCCATTTCTCTGTGCTGGCCTCTCCCCCTGGGAATGGGGGGGTCTGCCGTGGAGGGGGAGCCAGGCTGGGCGTTGGAGCAGCTCCCAGCAGGTTCATTCCAAGGGGAATCCACTGGCTGTGCCCTCCCTGGGATCTGTTAATGATTAAAGTCCCTCTGGCACTGTTTAATCAGGGCAGGGGCCGGCCATGGGAACCCACAGCCACAGGTGTGTTCACATCCCCCCCCTGCCCATCCCCAGGCTCCCAGCTCCTGCTTCCTGCCTGGAATGACCCTGCCCTCAGGGAGGGGGGGTCCCCTATTTATTCTATACTGGCTACAAACCCAGTATGGGCAGAATAAAGGATGGAGAATGAGGCTCCTGTGGTGTCCATGGGAATGGGGGTGGGACACGGTCCTGGAGCCTGCCTGGGATCAGGGGTTTTGTCCTTCAGGCAAGTGGGGGGGGGGCAGAGGGGAGAGGAAGGGAAGGGGAAAGAGGGAGGAGTGGGAGGAGGAGGAAAAGGGGAAAAGGAAAGGAAGGGAACGGGGAAGGAGAAAGAAGCAGAAAAGGGAAGATAAGGGGAAAAGGAAACAGATAAAGGAATGGAAAGGAAATGAGGAAGGAAAAAGGGGGGAAAAAGAGGAAGAAAGGGAAAGAAAAAAAGGAAAAAAAAGAGGGGAAAGGGGGAAGGAAAAAAGAAGGGGAAAGGGAAAGAAAAAGAGGAAAAAAGGTGGGAAAAGGGGGAAGAAAAAAGGGGAAAAAAGAAGGGGAAAGGGAAAGAAAAAGAGGAAAAAGGAGGAAAAAGGGGGGGAAAGGGAAGACAAAAAGGGGAAAAAATAGGGGAAAAAGGAAAGGGAAGACAAAAAGGGGAAAAAATAAGGGAAAAGGGAAAAAGAGAAGGAAAAAGGAAAGGGATATGATATGCTGGGTCCAACAGAGAAGGGGAAACCAAAGAGACCACGAGAGTAGAAAAAACAAGCAATGTACAATTATCAAATATACATCCCGGTGCTTCCAAAGAATCCCAGAGCAGCCGGGACTGCTCTCAGTCCAGCTGCCCTCAGTGCAAGTCCACATGTCCCAGGCACTGGGACAGCCCTGGAGTGGGGGGGATGGCAGAGGCTCTGTCCTTCTCCAGGCCGTGCTGGGTCCGAGCTCCCTGGGCTGCTCCGGGCACCGCCCAGCTTGTGGTGCCACCGAGGGTGACCCCTCTGTCCCCACTGTTTGCTGCTGTGCCATCCCACAGCGTCCTGGGCTCTGCCAGCACTCCATGAGCGGTGCCACCCCCGGGCAGAGGGGATGGACCCCCAGCCCCGTGGCCGTGGCTCATCCCTCCCTGAGCTGCCTTGGTGAAGTTGGGGGGTCTCTCTTACACGGCCGTGGTGTCGGGGCCGGCCAGGCCGAGGTACTCGGGGTTCTCGGCCGTGGGCGTCGTGCCGGGGCCACCCTCGGGGCCACCACCCTTGGCGGGGTCCTGGTTCCAGTAGTAGGGGTTGTCGAAGGCCTGGCTGAAGGGGCCGGGGGTGGGGGGGCCGTGGGGTGCCAGGTACTCGGGGTTCTCCACAGCGTGGCCAAAGGGCCCTGGGAAGGAGTTCTTGGGGTCCTTGATGAGCCCGTTCTTCCCCTGGTGCCCCTTGGGCTTGTCCGGTGGGGATGGGGGCGCGCGGGGCGGACGTTCCCCAGCCTGGTTCACGTACTCTGCAGGGGGAGTGACACGTTAGGGACTGCCCAGGGGTCATGGGACAGGCAGACGCCCCCCACCACCTCCCCAAAGATCCAGCCGTGCCCTCCCTACCTGGCATGGTGCTGTGGGGGGCTGGGACGGTGAAGCACTCGGGGTCTTCCCCGTCCTTGGCTGTCAGCCCGGTGGGATCCTCGCTGTACCGGGGCAGGGTCCCCGGCTCCCGCCCCGAGGGGCTTTGCAGGGCCACCTTGTCCCCATCTGGCGCCTCTGGGACAGGGCCCTCTGGCCCCTCTGCCAGGCCCTGGGTGGGGAAGGAGAACGAGGCCAAACCCTCGCCCTCTTCCACCTTGGCTGGAGACTCTGCCGTGCTCTGGGTGTGGGAGAGGACACAAAGTCGGGCATTTGAGCCCACCCTGAGGACCATCTCAGCCTTTTGCCCCTCACAGAGGTGGCACAGGGTCACCCCTACACCTGTGCCAGCACTGGGAGCTCCCTCCCAGCCCTCCCCACGTACCCGCATGGAGGAGATGCGGCTGCGGTAGGTGGTGGAGGTGTCGGTGCTGAAGAAGCCGTGGTGAGGCACCAGGTACTCCTCGGCATCCACCAGGTCGTCCATGTCCTCCTCATCCAGCAGCGCCCGGTAGAAGGTGCTGTCCATGGAGCCAGGCAGCCCCACCAGGTCATTCTGGGGGGGTCACACCGGTCAGTGCTCGCCCCAGGGCACCGGTGAGGGGATGGGACCCCGGGGACCTGCATACCTGGATGACCACGAAGCGCTGGGGGTCGCGGGCCATGCGGGAGAACTCAGTGACCAGCTCCCGGAACTTGGGCCGGCACTCGGAGTCAATCATCCAGCCTGCAGCAGAGCCGGGCGCCATCAGGGCTGGGAGCAGGGTGACACCATGCCCTGTCCCCTCCCTGTCCCTGTGTCCCCTCCCCGTACATTTCACCATGATCATGTAGACGTCGATGGTGCAGATGGGCGGCTGCGGCAGCCGCTCGCCCTTCTCCAGCAGGTCTGGGATCTCCCGGGCAGGGATCCCATCGTACGGCTTTGCCCCAAACGTCATCAGCTCCCACACGGTGACACCTGGAGGGGACGGGCGTGGGGGTGAGCAGTGCGTTGGGACCCGCCAAGTCCCCCGGGGTGGGGACACCCTGACGCACCGTAACTCCAGACATCGCTCTGGTGCGTGAAGCGCCGGCGGAGGATGGACTCCAGCGCCATCCACTTGATGGGGACCTGGGACAGGGCAGATGGAGAGGTGAGCAGGACTGGGGGTGGCTGTCACCGAGGGGAGCACCACCCTGAGTCCCCAAGCCCTACCTTGCCACCATCAGCGTGGTACTCGGTCTCATCGATGTCGAGCAGCCGGGCCAGCCCAAAGTCAGTGATCTTGACGTGGTTGGGGCTCTTGACGAGGACGTTGCGAGCGGCCAAGTCCCGGTGCACCAGTCTCACCTCCTCCAGGTAACTCATCCCCTGGAGGTGGCACACGTCCAGCTGTCCCTGGTGTCCCCCAGCACCCCCCCAGAGCTGCCCAGGTCCCCTGTCCTACCTTGGCGATCTGCACACACCAGTTGAGCAGGTCCTGGGAGCCAATGTGGTCCTTGTTCTCCCGCACGTAGTCCAGCAGGCAGCCGTAGGGCATCAGCTGCGTCACCAGCTGCACCGTGGAGGTCAGGCAGATGCCCAGCAGTCGGGACACGTAGGGGCTGCCCACCCCTGCCATCACATAGGCCTCCTGTGGGCAGGAAGGGGTTAGGGCGGGGGTCAGGGTGGGCAGGAGCCGCTGCCAGCCCCGTTCCCCCCAGCACCGTGGCCACACTCACGTCCAGGATCTCCTTGTTGGCTTTGGGCGATGTGTTCTCCCGCAAGACTTTGATGGCCACCGGGATCTTCACGCTCTCCCCGTCAGGGATCCAGATGCCCTGAGGTGGGGACGAGCAGGTGAGGGAGTGCAGGGCAGGGAGGGTCACATCCCACTGTGCTGACCCCATTCCTCACCTTATAGACGGTGCCAAAAGCACCAGAACCCAAAACTTTCACTTTCTTGAGCTCCGTCTCCTTGAGGATCCTCATCTGGGCTTGGTTGGGGAGGGCCCCACTGGGCGTCAGTGGCTCCACCAGCTGTGGGGCATGGAGGGGTGAGGGGGGCCAGGCTCCTGATCCCTCCCAGGCACCGAGGGTCCCCTCCTGCCCCTCGGGAGATCCCCACCTCGGTCTCCTGCAGCAGCCGCCGCATGGTGTGCTTGCGCTCCTGCTGCCGCCGGCGCTTGACGCAGATGACGGTGATGAGGAGCAGGACAATGACCAGCAGAGCCCCCACCACGCCGGCGATGATGGACGTCACCTGGCTGCGTGCCAAGAGCCCATCAGTGTGGGGAACCTCCAGCACCCAGAGTGGCGGTGACACAACACAGCCACACCCCTACCTCGGCTTCTGGTCCACGGGACATCCGTCCTCATCCCGGATCGTGCACCTGGGGACACAGGTGTAGCTCCCTGCTGTCAGCAGCCCCCTGCAGCTGCCAGCACCCCCTGGCCACCCCCTTCTCAGCTACTCACGAGTGGGTGCAGTTGGTGGGGCAGAGCTGGCACACCCCAAACTCGTCTGGGTATTTCCAGACGGGCACGAAGGAGGCGTCGGCCTTGACGCCGCTGGGGCAGCGCCGCACGCACTGCTGGGCGTCCTTGTAGTGGGCACAGGCCACGCACTGGTCTGGATCCTGCAGGAAGCAGGGGGGGTTGAGGGACCCGTGTGTCTGAGGGCACCCCTGCCCCACCCAGTGCGCGTCCCTGCCCTCACCGATCCGAAGCAGGTCTCGGTGCCGTTCTGGGGCTGGCACTCGGGGTGGCACGGCAGGCACCGCGTCCCGTTGGCGTGCTCCCGGACGGCTCTGCAGGGCAAAGGGGCAGGGATGGGGTCCCGGCCCCACCCTGCAGTGTGGGGACTCTGTTTGCCACCCCCGAGGGTCTCCACTCACCCATCCAGGAGGTTGCAGGAGGCCACGCACTCCTGGCCGCGCAGGAACCGCTCGCAAGCCACGCACTGGGTGGGGCCGGGGCCCCAGCAGTGCCCCTGGGCGCAGAGGTGGAAGCAAACCAGCCCCTCGCTCTCTGCAGGGGGGCACCATCAGCACCACGGGGTTTGTCAGCAATAGGGGGGGTCCCCCATCTCCCCCCACCCCCACGGGCCTCTCTTACCGCACTGCTCGGGGGGTTTGTTGTGGGTCTGGAAGAGGCGCTGCCGGGGGTTGCGGAAGATGCTGTGCCAGGGCACCTTCTGGAGGAAGCAGAGCTGGGGGTTGTGGTGCACCAGCACCATCCCACTGCTGATCTCCTGCAGGGCCCGGAGCCCCAGCGCCTGCACTGCCAGGTCCTGCAGTGTCAGCGAGTAGGCGCCGCTGCCGAGACACCCAGGGGTGAGACACGCCTGTCCCCGTGTCCCTCCACATCCTCCATGTCCTTCCCGTGTCCCCCCGCAGCCTCTGTGTGCCCCTTCATGTCCCTGTGTCCTCCTGCATCCTCCCCATCCCACCCACGTCTCCCCTGCAACCCCTGCATCCCACCCTTATCCCCCATGTCCTGTCATCCCCCATGTCCCCCCATGTCCCCACATCTCCCTGTGTGTTTCCACATCCCCCTGCACCCCCCCAGTCTCTCTGTGTCCCCTTATGCCCCATCTCCCCACGTCCCCTCTGCATCCCCACGTTCTCGTGTCACCCCATGTCCCTGTGTCCCTCCACACATCCCCCCAACATCTCCCCGCATCCTCACGTTCTCCTGTCACCCCACGTCCCTATGTCCCCTCTGCGACTCCCTGTGTCCCTCCACACATCTCCATGTCCCTGTGTGCCAGTCTCTCTGCCCCTGCACCCCTCCCTGTCCCCCTGTGCCCCCGTGTCCCCCCACGTCCCCGTCCCTGCTCACTTGTGCAGCACCCGGCCCCGGATCACCCGCAGGTTCTGGAACACTCCCAGGTCCTTCATGTCGGGTGGCCAGGCCGCGATGTAGAGGAAGCCTGGGGGGAGCTGAGTGTCACCTCCCCGTGTCCCCCCAAACCCGGAGCCCTCGATGCCCCCCAGCTCCCCCAGCTCTCACCCGTCAGCTCCTCCAGGCTCTCAAAGATCCACAGCAGTTTGGGGTCCAGGGGTGGGGTGTTGGTGCTGGGGTCCCTGCCGGGGATGGGAGGGAGGTTGGGGGGGTCCCGCTGGGGGTCCCGGTGGGCTCAGGGAGGGGAACCAGGCACTCACCCAGCGAAGGTCTCGGGCAGGAAGGCCAGGCTCCCAAAAATCTTGGTGCAGCCAGAGAAGTGCTGGATGTTGGAGGCGTTCACGGCACGGACGCCCTTCAGGAAATCCACTCCCAGCCCGTAGCACACTGGGGGGGCACGGCAGGGCTGGGGTGCTCTGCCAGGACCCCCCAGCCCCCCAAAACACTGCCCCACCAGCCATGGTGATACCCCCACAGTGCATAGCAGTACCCCCACACAGCCTTGGAGTCCCCAGAGCTGCACTGAGGACTGATCACCCACACCCCTGGGGTCCCCAGAGCCACTCTGGGGGACAGCTCACCCACACCCCTGGGGTCCCCAGAGCCACTCTGGGGGACAGCTCACCCACACCCCTGGGGTCCCCAGACCTGTCCAGATACTGGGGGGCTGCTCACCCACAACCTGAAACCCCATGAGACATTGAGGAGCTGCTCATCCACAATCTTGCAGTGTCCAGAGCCCCCCTCCCCAGCCCCTGGGGGCTGTTCACCCACATCCCCAGGGCACCCAGAGCCTCCCCAGACCCCGGGGGGGGTTTCTCACCCTCTGGGCAGGGTTTGCTGCACTTCTCACACTTCTGGACGTTGTTGACCGTGACCTCCTGGCTGTTCTGGGGGCACACCAGGGTGCAGGACCCCACCTCCGTGGCGAGGTAGTTGTCTGGAGGGGGCAGGAGGGGGGGTCAGGGCCACGCTGGCCTGCCCTGCGCCCCCCCAGGGTGTCACTCACAGGGACACTGGCTGACACAGCTGGCACCAAAGGTGTAGCGCCCCTCAGGGTTGGGCATCGACTCGAAGGTGTCCGAGTTGTAGATGACGAGCGGGGGGCAGTGCAGCTCGCAGATCCCGCTCCGGTTGAAGTTCAGGCACGCCTGGGGGGGGGGACACAGCCGTGTGAGACCCCTGATCCCCCCCAGGAGCCCCGGTGCCCCCGTCCCGTGCGCACCAGGCAGTCGGAGTGCTTGGGGCCGGTGCAGCCGGCGGCGCACTGCTCGTGGCAGCAGTCCGTGGGCTTCGTGCCCTTGCAGCGTGGGCAGCCGTGGCAGATGCTGTTGGTCACTGCAGGGGCACAGAGGGCACACTGGGGATGGGACCCCAAACAGATCCCCCCCCTCCAGGCAATGGGGGAGACCCCAGGATGAGGGGTTGGAGGGTAGGTGGGTTCGCAGGGTAAAAATCTGGATGGGGAGATTCAGGTGCCAAGTGGGGCAGTGGGACAGGAATCTGGGGGGGGCAAGTGGGGGTTCCCAGGGCTGGGATTTGGGGTGTAAGCAGAGGTCCTCAGGGCAGGGATTTGGGGTGTAAAGGGAGGCTCCCAGAGCAGGGATTTTAGGGGATGTCTGGGGCCAGGATTTGGGTGCCATGTAGGGCTCAGTGGAATGAGGATTTGGGGGCTTAATAGGTCAGGGTGCTTCTGGGAGCAAGATTTAGGTGGTAAATAGGGGTCAGTGGGACAGAGATTTGGGGGGCAAATGGAAGGTCCAGAGGGTGTCTGGGAACAGGACTTGGGTGGCAAGGAGGGCTTCATAGGGCAACAATTTGGGAGTGCAAGCAGAAGGTCCAGGGAGTCTCTGGGACAGAGATTTGGGTGCCAAGGGGGGATCAGTGAAGCAGGGACATACAGAGAGAAGGAAAGGCATTCCCAGGGGCTTTGGGGGTCCCTGGGGAGGGGGTCAGAGCCTCTGTGGGCCCCACACTCACGTGTCTGGCAGTCCTGTTTGCCCTCACCCCAGCAGTGCCCCTCGGCACAGAGCGCCCGGCAGTCGGGACCTGCGCAGGGGGAAGTGTGAGCAGGGGGTGCCAGGGGGGCTGAAACCCCCAGAGCCCTCCCTGGTGGCACAGAGTCCCCCCTGGGGCACTCACAGCTGCGGGTGCGGGTGGTCTCCACCTGGATCTCGGCACGGAACTCGTTGTGCCGGTGCAGGATGTCGCTCCAGAGGATGGACTCCTGGAAACACAGCTCGGGGTTCCTCTCGATGCGCACCCCGCCCTTCAGGATCTCTGGGGGGACAGGCAGGGGGGTCAGCATGGACCTGCAGCCCCATGGGGACTCCCAGTCCTTGGTAGGGACCTTCCACCCCATGGCAGCACCCAGTCTTGGGTGGGGACACCCAGACCTGGACAGGGACCTTCCACCCCATGGAAGCACCCAATCCTGAGTGGGGACCTGCCATGAGGACACTCAGACCTGGACAGGGACCTTCCACCCCATGGCAGCACCCAATTCTGGGTGGGGACCCAACATGAGGATACTCAGACCTGGACAGGAATCTGACACCCATGGGAGCACCCAATCCTGAGTGGGGACCTGCCATGAGGATACTCAGACCTGGACAGGGACCCCAAGGAACCACCCACCCCAGATCGGAGCTGGCAGCCCCCACCTGCAGGAACATCAACCCGCATATCCGAGCACCCCGTGCCGGCCCCAGACGGGGGTTCCCCACCTGTGAGGTGCCTCATGCCGAGCTGGCGCAGCCCCGGCGCCCCGGTGGGGCCGGCGTTGCCCATCACGGCCAGGGCGTAGCGGTCCTGGAAGAGCTGCGTGCCGCGGATGATGCGCAGGCTCTGCAGCTCCAGCCCGCTCACCTGGTTCTCCGCGATCAGCACGTACCCCTGCACCTCCTTGATGTCCTGCATGGGGGGACACGGGTGAGGGGCCGGCCGGAGCCCCGTCCTCCCCCCCCTCGGGGCGTTTCCCGCTGCGCACCTTGAGGAAGGAGGTGTCGGCGTCGGCGGGCAAGTAAGTGAGCTCCAGGTTGCCCTGGACTACCTGGCAGCCCTGGTAGAGGTGCCGCAGGGTCTCGTAATGGCTCTCGGGGCTGGAGGGACGCAGCAGCTTCATGTCGGTGCCTGTGCAGACTGTGGGGACAGCGGGGGCTCAGCGTGTCCCCGACCCCTCCTCTCCCCCGCGGGACATGGAGCTGCGGCCCCCGCAGGAAACGCCGCGGATGCGGCGGCCGCCGTTTATCTCCGGGGCTGCTCCCAACAGCTTCCGATGGGTTTCCTGGACCGTGGCTGCCCCGGCTCCCACCCCGGCACGCGGCAAAGCCGCTCCCGCTCTGGCACCGCGCCCCGCTCGAGGGACAGCGGGGACCGCTGCGGCCCCGTGTCCG
>WBNO01007549.1:0-12547 GCA_013400575.1 Peucedramus taeniatus | reverse complement strand
CAATAAAACCACAGAAGACTTACCCAGTGTTTACACTTTTAATAAAACTTGTGACAAAACATTAAAGCAAGTAGTTTTTTTAAGACATGGAAGTAAATCTTAAAACTGTGGCAAAAGATCCACAACCTTGATTTTATTTATTTTTAAGAATTTAGACCGTTCTGGATCAACTGCTGCCTCACCCACAAACCAAGAAGCTTCTTCTACGTCTTTGAACACTAGTGCAGATGGGGTGAGGCACCGTAATCTTCCACAAGCACACAGCAATCCCATGCCAAGCCACCAGTTCCCTTATTTAATGCAAGGGTAAGTGAGACTGAAGCAATCCTCACTCTTTGATACTCTTTACAGTGCTTTAAATGTTCAATTATGTTTCTTTCATGGTTTGGAAAACCATTTGGCTAGTTCACCTTGAAGCATAAGTCACATTAGAAAAGCTTTCATATGAAAAGTAGTGTTTTTAGCCAGGAGTCAGTCAAAGAGGAAGTGCTCTTGGTGCTCCCCTTCAGGCTGATTTTTTATATTTTTTTTTATTCTTCCTGCCCTCAATTTTCTTGGACAAGTGCAGCTTTAATATGTCTAGTGGATGTAGTTAGTAGTGTAACTGATATAATTATTATTTGTGGTTGTCTTTTCTGTCCTTTTTAGCAATCAGCACTAAATTCTTAGCAGAATATGATGGTTTCTAGTTTTTTTACACATAAGAGATGTAATTCTTAATTTCTCCGTATTTGATTCAACTGTAGAAATGATATGCAGGTGTTTTGAGTACGTGTAGTGCTTCTGTATCTACAACAGAATGTTTAAGGGTTTTCATACGTACTAGTGAAAGGTAACCAGATCTAGATCAGGTCTGTTATTACATAACTATTAAAATTCTGTATTATGTTTTTGTGCTTAAGAAGCAGCTTTAGGAATTTTAACCCATGTGACCTTAGCAGCTGCTTAAACATGTTTTTGTTGTTAGTAGCAGTAGTAGTAGCTTCTTCCAAGGGGAAAACAGGAGGATGATGTGTTCTGAGATGATAGCTGTCATTTCTTCAGGGAACACTTCGAAGTTTCCTTTCTGATAAGGTGTTCTCCTAGTACTGTATTGATTCTAGAAACCTACTTTGGAGAATGTTGAAACAAAAACCCCTAAAATATGAATGTGCTAACAGTAACATTACTTCTGTTGCTGGAAAGAAAACAGATGCCAAGAGCTGTTGAAACTTAATAAAGTTTCAGTTTAATTTACATGCTCTCATTAGAGTTAACTTAGACTTTACTATTCTTGCTAGTTTTCATCTTGAATTTGTTATTTTTTTTTTAATTATCTGAAATGTACTGTCTGCTGGTAAGAGAGGGTGGAGACTTACGTTATTCTGACCAAATGCATCTTCACAGACATGATCATACTTGCCCTTCTGACAAAGCTAAGTGACACCAGGTTTGCTGTCAAGACTACTGCTGGTGTAATGTAAATTAATTCCAGAAGCAATTTATTATGTGTTGTGTGAATGACTAATCTGTAAGAAGTATTAACGTTTTTCTGATCAGCTTTTCACATAGACATATTCTGAGTGAGTTTTTGTCAGGTGTGGTGAAGTGAATAGGCTGTGGACTTCAAAAAGGCAGCAGAACCATTATTTAGTCTTTCAGCTGAATTAATTTGTGTCAGTTTGGGAGACATTCCTGTCTTGGAAAGAAGGAATAACTTACATAAAAAATACTAAGTCTGTGACTTGCGATGTCTAGCATGTAATGTGGATTGAGAGGAGAATGGATTTGTAGACTGAAAGAAGTGCTGAGAACCTGACATCACTGTACATATTTCAGGGGTTTCAGTCCTACTCGGACTATTTCTAGCTTGGTTACCTGGAATAGGATCCTGCTTGCATTTATGGTGCATTAGCAGTGCACCCAAATCACATATTTCAATTTTTTGTAATCCAAAAGGAATCCAGATGGTGTTCCAAGAGCATTCTGTGGTGCAAACAGAAATGTAGTAAGAACGAGTAACTGGAGGTTTCTAGGAGTGCGTTCCTAATCTGAACAGAAATGCCAAAATAAATGAACCCTAAATAATCCTAAGCCTTTTTTATTTTTTCTGGGGGAAATATTTTAATGGAATGCTGTCAGAACTTGAAGTACATCTTTGTAGACTGTTGGGTATTGGCTCTGCTCAACTTGAAATAATCTGTGCCCAGTGCCTGCTGGAGTCTGCTTGCTTCTTTAAGAACCCTTTTAAATGCTTCAGTAATCTTTTCAGATGCATCTGCTTTTGCTTTTAGGCACTGCTGCTTGTATTTCAGCAGTAAGAAATGCCCTCTGTTTTTTAATCTGTCACTTAAACATCATTTGGGGCAACGGGATGTAGCTTTACTGTAATTTATATGCAGATCAGAACTTGTTAGGAAATTGAAGATTCATAGCTGAAACTGGTCTTACTTTGTTGATTTTTCTTTTATTTTCATGACCAAACAATTTTTATTCTAGCTGCATGATGAAATATAGGCACTACTGATAGGGAAAGATCTCCAGGTGATGGAAAATTTATGTAAGGGTCAGTTTCCTTGGGTATTTTGCAATACTTGATTGATTTGTACAAATACGTAGTGTGGATGTTGGATGATTAAATTACAGTTTTGATGTTTTTTCAGCTCCTGGCTTAAAGCTGCAGTATGACAGTTGAACATTGGGAAAACAGCATTTAGTTCAGATTGTTGAAGTATTGCAGGGGAAAAAATTAAAACCTTCTGTTGCTTTTAAGCTTTTGCTAATGCAGTTTTTAAGAAATCCAAGCTTGAGGTGGGCAAGTAGTTCATGTATGTACCAAGTGAGTCTTTAGCTGTGAGGAGCAAGCACAGCATTGTCTGCTCCTGTGGACTTTATTGGGGATCAGGGCCTGTGCTGCACAGGTACAAACAGAACACACGGGCTCAGCTCTGACAGAGTTTGCATTTCAGACTGGAGAGCGCTTGGAAGCAGTGAACAGACAAGAGACATCAAGGCAGTGAAATCATTTGTTAAGTGTGGGTGGCCCATCTAGTGAAATGCTTTTGTGTTGTGCACACAGTAATGTTGGAAAGCAAACAACAAAATTATATACTTGACAGCATGCAGTATATCCGAGCACATAAATACATTGCTGCATCAGTCACCTTTGCTCTGTATTTTGTTCTAAGTAGCAGGTGTCATAGCAAAGGATACTGAAATACCACCTGAAGTTGATATCCAAAGCTTTTAAGTCTGAAAAAAAATTCTTGTTTTTTCACTAGTGGTGAGCAGTATCTTTGTGATACTTACCTTCAATTCAGTGCTGGTTGGTTTATTTGGGTGTCTTCTGTAGACCAAAAGAAGTAGTTTTGTGCTTTTTAGCCATCCTGAGGAGCACTATGTGTCTTTTCAGAATATTCTGAAGCTACCTCTACCATTTGAACTGTTTTCTAGTTTATCCAACTGTTCTTCTATTGTCTGCTCTGCTTTGTTCTCCAGTCTTGGAATGCCTGTACAGATCCTGTTTGCTTCTTTGTTCTTATGCTGTTGCTGCCATTCTTTTGAAATACTGTGCTTCCTACCTCTTTCTGCTCCTTTTGGAAAAAGATGAGGAGAAAGTATTGTCCTACTTTACTTTTTCCTTGAACAGCAAGCTGCCTTGCTTTGCTGAGAAGATCCTCTTCCTTTGTGGAGGTTCTTCTCACTGAAATACATTGTTACAGTGTAAAGAGTTGTTTCTGAATTTCATAAGCTAACTTAATATCGTGGCAGCTGTAATAGCTGTATAATTGACAATATCTGCCTCCATTTGATTTTTAATGAGCACACAAAATACTGCTGTACTAGTAGACATTTTAAGTCAGAAGCCAGTTGTAAGCCATTCTACTTTTGCTCAATTAATGGAGCCAAGTCTTGAAAAATTAAGTCTTGCTTCTCAAAAAGTCACGTCTTTGAGAAGAGCTATTCTGAAAAAAATAAAAAAACACCACAATATTTGAATGTGAAAAAAATCATGTGAAAGAAAAGAACATGACATAACTGAACTTCTGTGGTTTTGTCTTGTTTGACTGGCTACTTAATCTACTATTAAGCTTTAAGACATCAAGAAAGCAGCTTTCAAAAGAGTTTGAAAGAAAGGCAAGGCTCAAATCCGGTAGTATTTCTAAAAGATGTATTTGTGAGGGTAAGATGTTAGATTAAGGCCTCTCTACTGTTTTTGAGGTGACCATAGCAGTTACAAGGAAGAACCCTAAAATCTCTATCTGATGAGAAAACAAAGTGGCAAATTCCTTCAGAACTCACCCAGGCAAGTTGAGTAGTACTGCTTTTTGGTGACTGAGGTGGAATTGAGTGATCCTGCATGTTCAAAACCCCATCTGATACTCTACCTGCTTGAAATTGAGACACTGCTCTGTGGTTTGTCTCAGCACAGTACTTAATGACACACATGTAGAAAATTTAAATAATCTTTACATTTTGAGTTCAAATGTTTTGTAAATTTTGAAGGAGTCTTATCTCTCCAAGTGTTTGCCAGTTCCAGGGATAGAAAAACACGTTCTTATAGCTTGCAACTGTGAATCATGATTAATGTTTTTCAATAGTAGCTTCATGGCATTGCTGTTTCAACATATTAATTATGCATAAATAAATACCATCATCTGGGCTTCCAGTTAAGCCTTTCAGCATTTAAAATAAACCTTGAATAATGCCTGTGACTGTCTCAGTTTGACTGTTGTCAAAACGGGTTATGTCTAAATGCAAACATAACAGTTTTAGTAGAGGTCATGGAGTTGCATGGCAGGTTCTTGTCCAGAATTACAGTTAAATACTTACTCATGTGTAACATGGAAAAAAAGATTTTAATGTCTTCCTCCCATCTTTCTTTCTGGGCATGTCGTGTATATCTGAATGCCTGGTAGACTAATGAAATCTCTTGGTGATATCTTTGCAGGGAGTGCCTTACTTAGGGAACAGGTGTAGTCTACAGTACAATTACAGCAGTCTCAGCTTTTGCTACCTGCAGTCTGAATAAACTTTTCTTCATGCTTTATACTCTCATGCTGTCCTGAAAGATGTCCTGGTTTACTACAGTTCACTACATCAAAATCTTTTGGGAAAGAGTTGGAAATCTTGCCAAAACATGCTATATGCTCTAGGAGGTAAGAGAGGATAAGAAGTATAATAGCAGACAAAACCAAACCTAAAACTTATGTACAGGAGTTTTATCTCTCTTGCATGTGAATCAGAATCACATATGATCAAAATATTGAAGGGGGGGAAGTGAATCCTTTACAGTGTTCTTAGTTGCAGTCTTCAGAAGCTGTATCTGAAAGATTAGTTTGTTGTCTTTGCCTATGTTATTTCTTCACATCTCTGATCACAGTGATATTTTAGATATTGCTTCTAAAAGAAAGCTATAGAAGATAGTAAGTTTTCCCTTTAGACCTCCTGTAGACCTTTAAGGATGACCTCTGAATTTAAAAGGAGTTGTATGAAAGAATTTCTGCAGTTAGCACAGTCTTGAAAAATTTCCAGCATTGTTTTGTCGCAGAGATGCAGCTAGTAACATACTAAGTACAAAACTGAATATTTTTTCTATGGAAATAACTTTGCTTATTCATTTCTTTTATGAAAATGTGCTTTTTTGGAATGGGTTGGATGATCTCACTATATGTATTTCAGTGTGTTATTTTAGGGGAACAAATGAGAGGAGAAATGCTTCTTTAATTGTTTTTTAATGCTAGCATACTTTTAAAATGTCACAATTCAGAGCTGAATATTTTTCTTTATATCGTTTTCTAGCAATATAGGCAACCAGTTTCCAGGCCAAGGTGCTCCTGCTGGATTTTCTATGTATCCTGCATTCAGTCCCTTACAGATGATATGGTGGCAACAGATGTATGTACGTCAGTACTACATGCAATAGTAAGTCTGCATTATCTTAGTACTGAGCTACACTAGTAAAAAGAAATATATTAAATGTTTTTTTTGGGATCAAAATGTCTGTGTTTATTTTGTCTAGCTCTGTTTTATACTTAGTTTTGTCCAGCAAATTATGAAATCTAGTCTTGGATTAGAATTCAATTAATGTCTTAGTAAAGAAAACTCTAAGGGAAAATGCAGTTTGTTTTGACATGTATTACATCTGGAACTGTAGCAAAGAAGACAGGCATAGTAATTATGGTGCATGTTTTATGACAAACCAGGTTTATGTTTAAATTTTTAGCCAAGCTGCTGTTTCAGCCCAAGTGACTTCCAGCACTGAGCCAGCGAGATCTGCAGTTGCCCAGGCTGTAAATTCAGAACATGCTCCTGCAAATGAGCCTGCAGCAGTGCCAAATGTAGCTGTCCGGGAGAACAGGCCTGTAAACCAAAATGTTCAGATGAATGCACAGGGTGGCCCAGTAGTGAATGAAGAGGACTTCAACCGGGACTGGCTGGACTGGATGTACACGTTCTCTAGAGCAGCAATTCTTCTGAGCATTGTATACTTCTATTCTTCTTTCAGTCGGTTTGTCATGGTAATGGGAGCCATGCTGCTGGTTTATTTGTGAGTACAACAGTTGAGTATAGCTGCAGATCTGAGATGTGGAGTGTGGTGCTAATGTTTATTCCATTAAAAAAAAATTATCCACATGCAAAAATTTACACACAGCTCCTTTACAGTAGGGTGTGTCTGTTAAAATAAATAAATTTAAACAAGTAGAGAAACTGATGTGAAGAAAGAAGTAATTCTCAAAATGTCTTTGCAATGAGTTAGATACCTCTTATACCTGAAACACAATGTTCTTACATATTGGTGATATTAATAGATCAGTATTATTGAAATGCAGCATTTTGGGATGAAAATTTAGAAAGCAGGGGTGAGGAGAGGGAAGCTCATATAGGTCAAGCATATACTTGCATAAACTTCAACTCACTGCTTGAATATGAAATTGCTGAGCCAAGCTCATGTGTATTTCCGAAATAACTTACGGGATGTGTGCAATAAATTTTCTTATGCAGAGTTAAGGTAGTGGTACTATAATGTTGGGGTACTAGATCTGGTAGAATTACAGAGACATAAAATTTTTTAAACTACATGTCATAACAACCTAAGCACATTTTGTGTTTAGTTGAGAAATACCAGTACTGTTGTCATCACTTCCTTTTGCATATGAAGATACCTTAATGATGTATCTTCATCATTAAGGATGAAGTGGAAAACAGAAGTAATGCTTGATATTTTGAACTGACGTGAGTCACTGAGAGTTTCCTTACATTGTAATCTTAGTCCTTACTAGGATTGTTCTTTCATACAGGTAGGATAGTTGAACTCGGAATACAGATGCTTGGAATCACAGGAGAGACTTATTTTATTTACAGTGGTGATGTGGTTCAAGCATTAGCTGAAGTTTAAATTGCTTTTTTCCACAGAAAATTAAATTTAAGAAAATTAAGGCTGGCTTTGAAAAGTTAACTTCAGTACTTAAAAACGGGGAGGAGACCCATAAAAATATTTTACATATTTAATCACCTAATTATGGTACATTATTTGTCTTCTGGAACTGAGGGCTGTGAACAGCAAGACCTTAATGCAGGCATTGAAGAATAGCCATTCAGTCTGGAAGGATGAATTACAGAAAAATAGATGTAACCTCATTCATTTGAAAATACTTACAGAATTTGCTGCAGTAGCTAGCTGTAGAAGAAAAATCTTTTTGTTCCTTTCAAAAGAGAGGTTTTCAACTGTTCCGCTTTCTTACATAGACACCAAGCTGGATGGTTTCCCTTTAGGCAAGAGGGAGGCCAGCAACAGGCAGCCAATAATGCAGAAGTGAACCGTGATGGGCAGCATGCAAATAATCCTGATCTTGAAGAGATGGTGAGTAAGGGCAGACATGTCTTTTGAGATTCCTGTGTATTATATTGTAACATATGCTGTAGTGCCTGGACAGAAAGCCATCATTTGTGGAATGGAGTTGGTTTAACCAGAAAGCTTTCAGCATTGTCCTCAGGTTGTGCCTGCTGCTTAAATTCTGTATTTCTCCAGTCTGACAATTACTGATTGTCTCTACTTCAGTCACAGATTTTCTTCATGCTAGTTACTTCAGGAAGTTGTTCTGAGAGAAGTCCCTTAATGTAGGAAGGTACTGCTGGTTACCTTATGTCAGAATTCTGAAAAGAAGCAGTTGAATTGCTTCAATTTCTGTTTTTAAAGGAGCGACTTATGGATGATGGGATTGATGAAGACAACGGAGAAGATGCAGGTGAAGATGGCAATACAGAGCAGCAGCCTGGATTCATGGCTTCTGCTTGGTCCTTTATCACAACCTTCTTCACATCACTGATCCCTGAAGGGCCTCCGCAGGTTGGCAATTAAAGTGGAAAAGGAACTGTGTCAGGCAGCCTCAGTAGCCATACGTAGAAGTGGAGCAGATTCTAGAGTGTTCTAAATACAGTGCAATTTCTGAAAATTTATAATGTTATCTTTTTGATCATGATGTACAAAAATGTGTATTTTTTTTTCTTTTGGCTTTCTCATGCATTGAATATTTTAAGCACAAGTGGACTACTAAATGCTTTCTTTAAGATTCTTCTTTTTCTGAAGAATAAAATGTAAAGATATTGGTCTTCCATGTTTTGTTTTAATTTTAAATGTGTGTTACTCTGATGCAAAGAGCTTGTATGTAATCTGCACCATTACCTCTTTAAAGAGCTGTTAAAAGTATGATTGACAGACCTTTCCTAATGATCTCTATTTACCTGAATAATGAATCTTGTGTTTGATGCAGGGTATGAATTCTCACATGGGATTTGGAACTTATATAATTCCTGAGAGAATGCAGTTAACACAAGGGTTACTTGGTATTGGCATGTCGTCTTCATGTCAGAACGTAGTAAGCTTCTTCATTTAAAAAGCTGAGAGCTTTTTCTTGAGACTGTACTGACATTCATTGAAGTTGAAGGTATTTGACAGCTCTTCAAAGACAATTGGCAGTGATGGGATAAACCTTCAATATTTGATACATACAGTACTTTTTAAGGAGAATATAGCTGTGCTGGGGCAAAACATGTTCATTAGGTTTTTTAATAAAAACTGTTATGGTAACTCTTTTGAATGTTTATATGCATATTTGAATTCAACTGGCTAAATTGTGCCTCCTTAAGGATGAGGATATGATTAATTTGAGAGTGTAATAAAGTTATCATGGTGGCATTACTGACATTGACCAAAGTGATGTGTTTGTAGCAGCATCTATACAGTTATGAGTATGATCTAAGCAGAAGACTATCTGTATTTTTTAACTGCATTAACCTAATTAAAACAGAGAAAAAGAAAATGGCACATGAGAGAGAGTAGCAGAGTGCTATGTCAGGTTTTTGGTTGCTTTCCTTAATCATAATCAAGAAGGTACATTTGGTTTTGTTTTTAATTCTGAAGTTATCGCATGCTCTCTAACTTAAAAATGTCTGCAGAGATTCCGTACCACCAAAGTAAAGCCTGTTTGACTTCCAAGTAGGGCAAAGCTGTATATTGAATATTCTGAATTAGTGATAAATAAGGATTTATTTTTTGCTTCCTTATGTTAAACTGCTATGCAGCAAAGTTTTAAACCGAAAGAGAACCTTTAAAGTTTTATAAGTTTGTCAGAGGAGAAATAGAACTGTAAGTCTTAAAAGCATCAGTTATGTTATTTGCTGTATATGTAGCAATGATGAATAAGTAATTTTTAATTATGATGTTTTCTTCACATTTTTATGATGGAAAGCTGCTCTCAGTTTAGGTTCTTTACTAGATATACATAAAATGTGTAGACCTTGTCCATGAAACGTTACCTTTTTAGTTTGGCAGATGGATCTAACTTGACTGATAATTTAAGAGCTGCTTCAAAAAACTTACATTTTTAAAGGAGTGTCACAAGTGTCTTGTACATCATAGACCTTACTTCTGTAATATATTGAAGAAGTTTTGTCTGTTTGACCTGTGTGTTCTCCCTCTCACTTTTACCACAATTTTTCTCTTTTTCTTTTTGTCCTCGTGTTAGCATACCTGTAAGCTGTGCAGTTATGAGCTGACACTATTCAGTTACCAGCAGTCATTTGTTGCTTCTTACCAATGTTATTCAGGTTGGTTTGTTTTTCATGCTGTAGGAAGCAGTTGGTGACAGCTCTCTGCTGTTAGCAGACTAGATTTAAAAAGCTGCTCTCATGCTGTTAGCCATGGTTTCGTTAAAAGGTGTAGAATTGTCACTGCTGGTTTGTATTTAGACAAGGATAAATTTGACAGGTTTCATAAGGTTGAAATAGTGAAATGAGAGATTCTGGTAGTTGGTTGGACATTGAGGGAGATGTTCTGAGAGCTTTAACCAGACCTCAAAGCTGAAGTGATGCATCACAGAGGCCACACTTCCATGAGCTCATCAAATCTCCCAGCTTCCACAGGTTACCAAGATACAAGCAAGGAAAAGCAAAAATGTAGTTATTGAGGAGAGTGAGTGAGAAATAACAGTAAGATAGGAAGCATTACCAAAGTGTTGGAGGCAGAGGAAAGCTACTGGCAGAAGCAAATATAAGATAAGGTTGTGATCATGAGTAAATACAAAGCAAGCATTGAAAAGCAGATTGATGTAAGAAAGGTACCATTTTTAGAAAAGAAAACAGTGTGGTGGAAATTAGTCAGACAAGGTCATTTTTGCATGTTTTTCTGAGCAATTTGCATAAAGGATTGAATAGCATATGAAGTATAACAGGCGATGATGGGAGAGAAATTAAAACCCCAGGAAAGGATTTGCTTTTTCTTAGTATATCCTTGTAGAAACTGTTCAAGAGCATAAACCAGAATAGTTATGTAGTACATAGTTCTAGGCAAAGCTAGATGCAGAACTGTATTAAATCTGTGGTGTGAAATGTATCAAAAGGCATGAGGATTAAAGCAATGTAGGATGTGCCCTAAATATAGGTTAACAGTGAGTCTGTGGCAGCATGTGCAATACCTCCATGGTGTGCTAATAATGTAAGAGACACTCATATCAGAAACAGACACAAGTGAAGCACATTCCCTCCATAATACTTCTGCTGTGTAGACACAGATCAGATCAGCAGTGCTGATGGAGCAGGTGTGTGAAAAGAGCAGCACACAGCTACTCCTTACACAATTTCTTAATACTGTACTTTGAAAAACACTTTGCAGCTGTGTATCCATACGTACATGTGCATTGACTTCTGAAGCCCATCTTACATTGAGTTTAGCAGTGCTACTGTTGGCTTAGCGTATTTGTCATAGTTTAACGCCAGCTGGCAACTGTGCTATGCAGCTGCTTGTTCCCTTCTGCCTTTCTCCCCTCCCTCATGGAATGGAGAAGAGAATCAGGAAAAAAAAGTAAAACTCACAGGGTGAGATAAGAGCAGTTTAATAACTGAGATAAATTGAAATACAATGATAATACTAATAATTGTAGTAAAAAGGGTACAGAGAAAACCCAAGAAAAATGAGGCACAATACAGTTGCTCATCACCTGCTGACAAATGCCCATGGCACCGTTTGGGATAGCTTCCCCCAGTTTATATCCTGGGCATGATGCTCTTTGCTTGGAATATCCATTTGGCCAGTTCAGGTTAGCTGTCTTGGCTATGTTTCCTCACAGCCTCTTTTGTGCCTGCTCCTGGCAGAGCATGGGAAACTGAGGAGACCTTGATTTAGAGTAAGCACTGTTTGCCAACAAGAGAATTATCGGCATGTTATCGGCATTGTTCTCACACTCAATCCAAAACAGCACTTCTTAGTACTGGCTACTAAAAAGAAAATTAATTCTATCCCAGTTGCAACTGGGACACAAGTGTAACATAAAGTCAAACTGAAGAATTCTTGGATATGAAATAGTGGATAAAAGGGGTCTTTTTTCCTCCTACTGTGAGTTTGCCATCTCTTGCTCATGCTGCTGCTTGGTTGGGGGACCTTAAGAGGCAGAATTGGCTTTCCAGTTGTTCCCTGCTGCCCTAAAATTTGGGTGACTCATAGAGAAGTTACCACCTGATATTCCAGGAAAAGTTTGCTTCAGTCTAATACAACACTACCTTCTTACTATTGCTGCAGCAAAAAAAGAAGGAAAGAAGGAAAAATCCCCAAACCATTGTCAGTGATATTTGTAGTCTTAATAGCTGCTGCAAAATGACTGATGCTTCCATCAGATGGTATGATTAATCATGTTTCTGCTGCTTGTTTCCTGTACATACTGAACATTTTCTAGTGTAATTCGTATTTAGCAGCCTTTGCTTAGACAGGAAGCAGTTCAGAATTTATCCCAGTGAGTGTGAACTCTGACCTATTTTTGGTTATATTTGGGTGGGTGGTTGCAGATGCAACTGCAGCCCAGCTGGGTGCACCCTTGTTAGTAAGGTTGGGGGCCTGCCTTTACTCTGGTGCCAGCCAGCTTCCAAAGCCTCCAGGGTGCAGTGGGAAAACTGTGATGCTGCTGGCATTCAGGTTAAGGGGGTTAATGCCAGCGTGGCTGTTCTGTGGGTGAGGTACTCTTCTTTCAGATTCCAGTGTTAGTATAAGTGGGATGGTGCAAACTGGGAATGAGTT